>BSBK01013256.1:0-98201 GCA_027943335.1 Chamaecyparis obtusa
ATATAATATATATATATATAATAGTAAACTATATATATATATATATATATATTATATATACATATATATATATACATACATATATATATATATACATATATATACATATACATATACATATATATAATATATATATACATATACATATACATATACTATAATATACAGTATATACATTTTATATATATTACATATATAATATACATATATATATAATATATAATATATATATATATATATATATATATTATATATATATATATATATATATATATATATATATATATATATATACATACATATACATACATATATATATATACATACATACATATAGATATATACATATAGATATATAGATATATACATATATATATACATATACATATATATATACATATACATATATATATATATATATACATATATATAGATACATACATACATATATATATATATAGATATATATATATATGTATATATTTATATATATATATATATATATATATATATATATATATATATATATATATATATATATATATATTATATATATATATATAAAATAACTTATAAATATATACCCTTCTATTAGAAAGGGTGGGTCGCCCACACGACCACTTGTGGGGGACTGACCCCTAAGAGTACTAGTCCCAGTAGGACTCCGCCGAGTCCTACTCGGCCGATTTAGGCTCGACCGAGTCATCCTAGGTGGCATGCCATGTTCGTAGCCAAACCTTCAAAAACACAAAAAAGAAAGAATTTTGTAATTCTGGTGTTCCTTTCTCTATTGAAAAAAGAAAAAACTAAAAGTACCATTTTCTCCATCTCGGAACTAGGATTCTGGACATATAAATTCTATTTTATTTCAATTACAAAATGTTAAACAATTTTTCTAAAAACTATATGTACGTATATTAAGCTTTGAGAAGTCGTTGATTTGGAAAATATAGAAAAATGCTAAATCAATTCAAAACAATTTTAAAATCAAAGAAGGCACTAATGAAGAGAGCCCTCTTCAAGAATATATATAATTTATTTGATTTTTTGTATGCTTTTTTAAGGGGAAAAGTGGTAGGAGACAAAAACCATTGATTTTAGGAAAGTTTGACTTTGAAGACAAAAATTACAAATAATGAATTCACACATATATTGATTTTGTTAGAGATGATATCTAGAAATATAAATGATTCATGTTTTTAAGCTAGAAAAATTGGTCCACAATTTAATAGTTTAATATCTACAAACTTTAGATGTTCTAATCATTTTCTAAGCATAGTGAAAATGTTACTTTTGGAAATCACATTAGATGAGAATTATGTGGTGTTAAACTTAATAGTAGGGTTGATGATATTATTATATATTATTGAAAAATACATTCTTATCTATCCATGCCAAATTTTCTCTTATCTATCTTTATTCAATTGATGTTTTTATTTTTCAATTAAAATGGGGATGCAACCAAGCATATTTTTATCTAATTTTCTTATATATATTTTTATTTATGTTTATCTCTAATCAGATTTCATTATTAAATTAAAGCTATGATTGAGATTTTTTGATATTAAACTAGAAAATTGTAACAATTATAGTAATTAGAGTTAAAGTCAATTTTATTGTACATTGAATAAAATATAATTTTAAATATATGATCTACAATTCGAATTAGAAGAATATCAATAATTATTTTATCAACAATCAATAAATGTCATCTTACATGTAGTTATTATTTACATATAATAGATATTACATTAAAACTCCATAATTTGAATTTATATAGACATTATTTTACTGTATTCTACAAAAGATAGATATCGTGAATGAATAAATTATTGTTGATATACATTCCAATTTCTCATAGACATAAATTTAATATTAAAATGTAGTTGGCAATAGTTGAAGAGTAAATATGACAAAACAACTTGAAATCATCACCCTTGTCACTAAAGATGGACATTGATATTTCATAATGCTACAAATTTTCTTGTTATCAATCCTTAATACAATTATAAATTACATCATAATTTATTTATGTAATTTGAATTTACATGACAAATGGTATTATTGTGTAGGCCATTGTCCAATAAATAATACAATACAATATATTATTTTGAAGAAATTTTAATTGCTAGTATTTTTAATTATGAATGCATTCCTTGATGATGCGAAGTCTCATATACCTACATACACCACAAAAAACACAAGTATATCATTAAAATGATACATTAAATTTTTTGTAACAAAATAATCTATATTAAGCAATAAGAACACTACATTCCAAGAATCATAGTAGTGGCTTGAGGATTTGTCCCTGGACTATCCTTGAAAATAGAATTATCGACAACCCCTAGGCTATCAACCCCTTTCATGCGATACCTTTGATCAATAAAAAGGTCAACTTGACATCCTCCATGGTAGTGCCATATCGATGCTAGTGTATCCTTGCAAAACTTGGCCAAGGCGTCACCATCTGATGAATTTTGTGGTAATGTTGATCCGCTAAATTCAAGCATCTTTTAGTTTCCACTAACATTAAATGCAAATTCTTGGATAGATGATGTCATGTTGATATAAGTTAATGTCTTCACACCAAGCATACATTCTTTTAGATCTAAAGGCTAAGAATAATAGTTATATCTTACAGAAGGACTATCTAGAGGATCTTTGCTAGTAAGCCATAGCTCACCTCTTGATAAGGGATATGCCACCTTACTAAATATTGCACCTAAATATTGATTATGTGTGGCATTTATTTCTCTGATATAGCTAGTAGGCTCAATGTAAATGTTTGAATTGGCTACTATACCTACAACCTATATGTTCCCATATTCCAATGGTTTAGGGGATTCAATGACAATGGTTGAATGCAGTGGATCCTGAACCTGTTTTCCAACTAGTCTCGAATCTAAATGTACACTAATATTCAACTTTTCTAGTTCTTCTGATGGGCCTATTCCACTTAATAGTAAAAGCTGAGGACTACCTATGCTTCCTGCTGACAAAATAACCTCAATCAAATCTGATGATTTGTTCGTTGATACTTGATAATCACTGGCGTTGCCGAAAACCTTGAAAAAGATTTTGTTGTCTGCAGTGTCGGGATTTCCATAGGGAGAGTTTCCCCTCTCGAATACCAGAACAGAATAATTCCATGACAGTGTTGCTGCCAGAGGACATCCAGCTGTTCCTCCTCCAACGATGATGTAATCATACATTCTCGCAGCTGCCTTTTTAGCATCTGCTATCATAAAGGAATATGGATATTCTGCACACATCAAGAACATACATGTTACATTTGAATATGAAAATGACCAAATTTTTTATCGGTATTTTTCTTAACGTAAATAAATCTCAAGGAAGAGATTAAAAAAATATAGTAACCTAATGCCTCCACAAGATGATGATGATTTGTAAATATAAGCAGACATGAAATTAAAAAGAATAGTATCTTCATTCTAATCATAATCTAACTCCTCGTATAGCCTCGAATTTGAAATCAATCTAACAAATGAATGTTATTGAATTGAGGTGAATTTATAGATGATCTACGATTGTCATTCTACTTTTCGTGTCAATTCACAACACTATTCTGATTGTCGTTATGCTTTTCGCATTGACCGAATGCGAATCTCTTACTCATGTCTACTCTTAAATGTTATATGATTTAATAGTCAAAGATAATAAAAACAAGATATTCTTTTAACATAAGATAAATTATTAGTCAAAGATATTTACAAAAAAATAATCAACTCAACAAATTTGTGTAGAGAAAACATTCTCTTAAACATCATTTCGAAAGATTTAAATGTAACGAAGGATATGATTACCATATGTCCATTACAGTGATATACATAATTAGTGAGTCCCTAAGTTATAGTCAAATATTTTCAAACTGTTATAACAAAATTAATTAATATATATTATTTTGGTATTTATAATCAGTTTTTAAATAGCTAAACTGCTTTTGACTAAGAATTTGATATTCATTTCGAAGAGTTCTATAACTGTTGTGACGTCTTCAATGATGAGTTAAATTTGGAAACTCTGCAAATACTATTCAGTTCTTCTAGAACTGTATACGTTCCTTGAACTCCATGCAGAAGACTTAAAATATTGTCAAGCAATATGAGTGTGTAAATGTCTAATTGTTTGGAACATTGTTTCATTCTTCTCGTATACTCATCAAGTTCTCGTTGTCAATCAAGAAATGATTATTGAATGTAAGAGATAATGGGTATGGACGTAATTTTAATTTTCTATCTTTGGTTGCAAAATTTAAATTTTCTTCTACTAAGTAGAATGAAATCGATAATATGGATTTTTTTTCGATTTACGTTTGCTAAATGTTTTAAATAATTATATTTTTATTCGATTTAAATTGTATTAAGGCATGAAATTATTTAAATTGTCATCTTTCTTATTGACTATGTGTTTCAAATTTTTATTATTTTTTAATGAAATTAATACATCTATTTTACCTAGGATTTTGTGTTTGGTTGAATTTTTATTTTATGAGAAGTCAAATTTTGAATTTTTTCTAGAAGGGCTTGCCAAGAGTGTTATTGATGAGAATGGGGAAGATAGACATATAGATAGTTGTGATAGTCTTGATGACATGGAAATCAATGAATTTAATAGTTACTAGAATGTGAACAATAAGTAATAATTATCTAATCATTGGCTTCAAACCCAACTTAATGCATTGGAGATGCATTCTACTAGAAAGGTTTATCCACTTGTGAATTCTATTTAGCATATGTTTCTTGATACGATGAACATTTATTTTTGCAAGGGAACATGATCTATAGGGTTTGAGGTGTGGCTTTGTCCTACCTATGACTGCCTATTCTCAAATGGCTCTTTTAGTTATTGTAGAGGTACAATGTGTGATACTCATTAGTCTGTCAATTATTATACACAACTACGTTTACATTTAGGTATTTGTCATAGTCAAATACTCACCCTTGCCAACCTACAATGTCAATTGTCTTAAGGATGTCACCAGAAAATATTGTGAGTTTGAGACATCCAATTTTGAATAAGAATTAGGTGATAATTTCAATTGAAGATAAAAATTTAATGGTTGTTCTACTAGGGCAATAATAGCTTGGTAGTTGAACTTAGATGTATCTTCATACTATACATAATACTTGTGGAGCTTAGGGGTTTAAGCATAAAATCACCTACGAATATTGAGATGGTTGACATTAAAGGTAAGTCAAACATTATATAGCTTAAATATCTTAGCACGTAACTCTATTTTTATTTGAGAAGGTGACAAATATAGATCATAAAGGCTATTATTCATGGAAACTCTTTAATGTTACCTGACTTTACTATCAAAGCTAATCGAGATAAGATAATTAGTCATATCTTAACACAAGTAAAATATATAATTAATTATTTTTCTAATCAATCCAATAAATAATGATGCAAGGGCAGGGAAGGTGAAGGCAAAATCGGGGTTAATTGAGACTGCTTAAACCCACAAACATGCCCTGGGAAGAGTTACACAATGGAAGCAATGTAATTACCACATGAAAATAGTGGAAAAATAATGGATACAAGACAAGCAACTGGTAAAAACACTAGAAAAATTATATTAATCCTTCAACATGCCTGACTATGAGGCCTTCCGGGTTTCAACCTTATACAATAAGAACAGATCCCCACACGGAACCACACAAGATGAAATACCACACGTTTCATGAGCAAAACTAATGAAAAATTGATGCCCAAGGAAAATTGTGATAACTTCCAAATCTAAATGAATTAGGACATGTTCCCTAAGGAGAATGCTCAAGATTAGGTCCACATCACTGCATTAAATTTGCAAGGAAAGAAATGAACAACATCATCAGCAACAAAACAAACATCAAACTGATATAGGAAACAAGAAATATTTTTGGTGATGCAAGATTTCTCAAGACCCAAGATGTTCCTGCATCAGACACTTGGGGTAACAAAAGAACTGATGTCCACATCGGGCACTACTCAGATTTTGACTTGAATCATAAAGATCCAACTCATCTTGTGTAATCCATGAGCTGTCTTTAACTGGCTTGTCTTTCCATTGAACTAGATATTCCATGTAGTCCTTTCCTCTTGTACTCTTGCTTACTCTCCTATTCAATATCTTCTCAATCCCATCTCTGTTCTTCTTAGGATAATCTAGATCATCTTTAGTTTCATCATTTGATAAAAAGTACTCAAATTTATCAGCAATGTTGAATATAGGTGATATATCCATGTCCTTTGGAAATTCCACTTCATAAGCATTTTCACTGTGAAACTTCTGCAGAATCTTATAAGGTCCAAACTTCTTCATTTTCATCTTGTTGTAGGTGTTGGTGCCCAAAAATGATGGTTTGCATTTGGCCAACTAATGGGTACAAATTGATACCTCTGCAATTATGGCTTAATCAAGCCAAGGCTAGTAGGCCTAATTTCACTTTGAACTATTTAATTCTCTATGTCGCACAACTGCGTACATAAATAAACAAAGTTCCTCCAAAGGTGATGAATGATCATTTGAGGAAAGAAACTAATCTCTTGAAAATATCTATTGTATAATACTTGACTAAATGGATTATACTAAAGAACTAAAAGTAATGCTTTTGAAATAATAATTTAAAGATCTATAAACTAAAAAGTATGAGCCAAATGACAATTTCCAAATAATGATTAGATCAATGCCTTCTAAATACTTGGGCTATACATTCAAAAAACATTCAATCCTATGTACGATCAGAGATGATTTTAAAAACTTACTTTAATAAGACAAGACCATCATTTCAGAGGCTTCTACTTGATTCACAATTCAAATCAATTTACACAACTAATTCTATCGAGTTTAACTCAAATTAAGAGACCGATAATAAAAATGGTAGGTTCACATACCATACAATTGATATTTGAGTTGTGTATATTAATTTTGAATTATGATACTCAGGGAGTTCAACATAGTCAAACACTCTATTTAATAGAATATCTGAAAGACTAATTGAAAACATATAACTTATAACCACAAATAAAAAGAAGAGCACTTATCTTTATTGATGTTGAAAAATTGATACATAAGAGTTCATAGTTGTAGTTGTTTATGAAATTCTATTCTATTAAAATATATCTTGTATTGTCTTCTATCTTTTCATTTTACATTATGTATATATACATGTTTCAGTGGCTTTCACACCTCTTTAGGGTGAAAAGACACAATCCTTATTATAAATTATTTTGAAAAAATAATAAACTAATTAAAAAATAACTACCAAACTTTCAGATTTTGGTCTGGTCGAAAAACCAAAACACCTTGTGGAAAGCTAATATTTTTATGAGAAATAGAAAGTTTGATTTCCCGAACTGGGTCTTTTTTATATTTTAAAAATTTGACCACCTTCATTCTCTGTCGGCATCATCTTTGCAGTAGGTTGAAATTCCAACATTTTTTGAAGTCTTTGATCATAGAATTTTGATTGTTCTTGTCATAGAGCTTCCTTCCTTAATCTGTCAACTTTTTAATTGAAAATTAATATAATTTTTTCATTCCATTTCATGTACTCTATCATTAATTATTGGGCATGGAGTTTAAGAGGCCATTTTTTAGGGTTTTATCACTCTATAAGATTCCAAATTTTGCCCAAAATTTAGAGCTCAAACAAGCTCTTTCTGGGGACGTATGCTCCATGTGAGCATAGAGAGATTCCAACTATCTTTGGAAGAAGCAAACCAAGTGCGAAGTCCATTAGGCTATAGAGTCACTGCATATTTTAATAATGAAATCAAATCTCATTCGGTGGCCCTAGCCCACCAAAACATGGAATCAACATTTTCCCCTATCCAACACTTGATTCTGATCATGTAACACTTCAGATTTCTTGAATACAATGCCATCATTTTTGTGAACAATACTTGTTTCTTTATCAATGTATTTTTTGGTATTCTCTTTTTGGTTTTCCTTTGAGAAATCATCAAATGCACTTTGGTCCTTACCGAACGGAAGCTCCCTATGGTCATGCATGTGACCAATCATATAATCATTAGAATAAATCTTCTTCACGTGATTGTCCTTTTGTATATAATTTTCTATGTCTCCATATTTAGAATGTAGATTATGTTTGTCTAATCCAAACTCTTCTTCAGGCCTATGGTGCAACACTTGTTCATATAATGGTTTTAATGATGGTTCATGTCAAGGAGACACTTCTTCACATATACCATGACTATGGTCAGGTGTGATATTTGAGCAATCTTCAAGGCTATCCTTTAATCTATTTCCCCCATCATGCTTGGTTGATTCCATCTCATCTTCACATATTTGGTGTAACTCCAACTCAAAGGATGAACTAAAATATATCTCACCCTTTGAGTGCACTTCATGAGTTTCATCAACTTTAAAATTAGGACTATTATCTTCATTATGATGCTAATGGATTCCATTGCATAAATGATCCTCTTCAAACAACAAATTTGATAACATAGAGAAATCAGACATATCTTCATCTACTTCCTCTTCAAACAATGGATTCAAAAACATAGAGAACTTAGACACATCTTCTTCTTCTTCCTCTCTACTAAATTCATCCTTTCTAGAATCATATACTTCATCAACAAGACATGTGTCTCTCTCATCAAGTTTATCTTCTGGTGTTTCATCAATTTTCTTATCCTTGTGAATTGGAAAATATTTTGAGTCATTTTTGTGTACATGCCTTTGATATTCCTTATCCAACAAATCTGAAATTTTTTCTGCACTCCGAAAGGATTCTTCCTCATTCTCTTTATTGTCTGCATCTACTTTATGTACCCCATTGCTAGAAGATTCAGCTACATATAAATCAATTAATGGTTCACTATATTTCATATTTTCTTCTTTGACGAATGTGCCACAAAGTAAATGCTTGATTCTTAGAGGTAGGTAGCCTTGGTTAAAATTATCGCCTTCTTTATATCTTTTAAAAGAAAAATCTGAACCAGGCTCTAAATCCATATTGCAACTTTAATTTTCTTCTTGCTCATAACACACATTGTTTTCTTCTTCATTTTCATATTTCATGCAATTCTCATCATGGTCGTATTCCTCTTCAAAAACATTATCATATTTTTGTTCCACCTCTATATGTTTTCCTTTTCCTTCATTATATTCTTTTACTTTCCAAAAAAGAAGCTTCAAATCAGGGTCATCTAAAGAGACTCTTAAATCATCAAGTTTTCTTTGAAATTCCCTGCTTGAAGGTGCGATATCTGATGGTGTCATAGAAACCCATCATTCTTATGAACAAATGGGTTGCAAACTCACCCTTTTGTCTTTCTATATTGAAAAATTCATCTAAGGGAGACATCTAATTTTTTGTTTCCATAGTACAATTCTGATCTTCATTATGCTCATAATACATGTTATCTTCTTCATCATTGGTATAATGAAACATATCAAGAAACCACTTCTCAAATTGCCTCCATGATGAAATGGACTGAGTGGGTAATGATTCATATTTCTCTTCTAATGGCCTAAAAAATGTTTTCATTGCCTAGTCTTCTACAAAAATCTCATAGTTCTCTATAAATGCATAAAATGCATCCAAATGTTTAACTGCTGATTCATCACATTCTTCATGGAACTTTGGTACAAACTGTGAAAACTTAGAAGAAACTTAAAAGGAATACAATGGAATCCCCTGAGATCCAATGGCCTAATACCATTTGGAATAAATGGTTTTCTCTAAAATGGTTGTTTAGTTTGATAAATTCTGAATATCTAAATTGGTAGTAACTTATTTCTTTATACATTAGTTTCTTGACAATAGAGTCGCCACCTCTTTCAAAGAGGTAACTTTAGTTATCTCCTTCTGGATCTTCTTCCTCAGTAGAGTCACTATTTTGAATGCTTTATTGAATAGAGTCCCCACCTCATTTGAGGAATGTCTTACTTCTAGGTTCTTTCTTCATGTAGAGTGTACTTCCAAACAAACTAATATTACTACTTTTTAATTTTGATCTGCAAAATCTGAAATTCTAGGTAACTTCACAATATATATTGTGAGCAACACTCCCTAGTAGAGTCGCCAATTTGTTGGTGCCCAAAAATGATGGTTTGGATTTGGCCAACTAATAGGTACAAATTGATACCTCTACAATTTTGGCTTAATCTAGCCAAGGGTGGTAGCCCTAATTTCACTTTGAACTATTTAATTCTCTATGTCGCAAAACTGTGTACATAAATAAACAAAGTTCCTCCAAAGGTGGTGAATGATCCTTTGAGGAAAGAAACTAATCTCTTGAAAATCTCTATTCTATAATACTTGACTAAATGGATTATACTAAAGAATTAAAAGTAATTCTTTAGAAATAATGATTTAATGATCTATAAACTACAAAGTATGAGCCAAATGAAAATTTCTAAATAATGATTAGATCAGTGCCTTCTAAATACTTGGGCTATAGAGTCAAAAAACTTTCAATCCTACGCACAATCAGAGACGGTTTTAAAAACTTGCTTTAATAAGACAAGACCATCATTTTAGAGGCTTTCGCTTGATTCACAATTCAAATCAATTAACACAACTAATCCTATTGAGTTTAACTCAAATTAAGAGACCCATAAGAACAATGGTAGGTTCACAAACCATATAATTGATATTCGATTTGTATATATTAATTTTGAATTATGATACTCAGGGAATTCAACACAGTGAAACACTCTATTTAATAGAATATCTGAAAGACTAATTGAAAACATATAACTTATAACCACGAATAAAAAGAAGAGCACTTATCTTTATTGATGTTGAAAAATTGGTACATAAGAGTTCATAGTTGTAGTTGTTTATGAAATTCTATTTTATGAAAATATATCTTGTATTGTCTTCTATCTTTTCATTTTATATTATGTATATATACATGTTTGAGTGGATTTCACACATCTTTAGGGTGAAAAGACACAACCCTTTTTACAAATAGAAAATAGATTTTTATGGGAAATAGTAAATTTGATTTCCCAAAATGGGTCTTTTTTAGATTTTTAAAATTTGACCATCTTCATCCTCTATTGGCGTCATCTTTGCAGTAGGTCAAAATTCCAACATTTTCTAAAGGCTTTGATCATAGAATTTTGATTGTTCTTGTCACAAAGCTTCCTTCCTTAATCTCTCAACTTTTTAATTGAAAATTAATATAACTTTTTCATCCCATTTCATGTACTCCATCATTAATTATTGGGCATGTAGTTTAAGATGCCATTTTTTAGGGTTTTATCAGTATATAGGATTGCAAATTTTGCCCAACATTTAGGGCTCCAACAGTAGGTACCAACTAGAAATCTTTTTTTCTTAAAATGAATCATAACCTCATCTCCAACTTCAAAAGATTTTGAATAAGGTGAAATAGTATCCACCTTAAAATGTATGGGGGAAATATGAGATCTACTTCTAAATCCAAATTCCCAAAGGAGAGATCCAAATTGATCAACCAAAAGGTTAATGCACAATTGAATCAATCTACGAAGAATATGAAAGAGAAAGAAAACCTTATATTTCCTTATGGATAATATGTTCTTGAAATATGAAATAATTGAAAGGCAAGTACTAACCTCAAAATAGGATAGATCTAGAAAATGCCAATTTATGATGTCTGTGTGTAGTTTTGGGCAATTCTGCAACCTGTTTCAAACTGGAAATACTGTGACGTAGAAAACCCACAAAATTTTTATCTTTCTAATAGCAGGTAGTGTTTGACCCCGATAAAAGGTCAAAGGTTACTATTATAAACTGAGTTTGTGCCTTTGTCTCAAGCTCTCTTGATCTTGATAACCCAGTATAACATGGGAATCATCTCCAGGTTGTAGGACCTTTGCTAACTGTGATGAAACCTCTAGGTTCTAGGCTAGTTCCTCTTGGATAATCACCTTAATTTGCTTCTTGACATGAAAGTAAAACTTTTGAGGGAAAGGGATAGAAGGGATGCTTGTAAGGCAAATGAATTGAAAAGAAAACTACCTACTAGGTGATGCACCAAAATTAGGGTTTGGATTTTAGTATGTAGGAATGAAATCAATGGAGAAATCAGGTCTAATAAGTCACAACTCACTAGATAGGCTTGCATAAGTGTTTCATAGGAGGGTCTAAACAAAAGACACAACTTATGACCTGCAAGCAAACATCCTTTTCTGCAACTAGGTGTAGGAATGAGACAAGACTGCTAGAGGTTGTAGTATACCCACAAAACATCTAAATCAAATCAGACACAGTAACACACAAAATCATAGAAAATGAGAGGGACTAGGAACCCCAATTTCCATTAACAACATTTATAAACTTCAATCC
This sequence comes from Chamaecyparis obtusa, assembly GCA_027943335.1. NCBI lineage: Eukaryota > Viridiplantae > Streptophyta > Pinopsida > Cupressales > Cupressaceae > Chamaecyparis > Chamaecyparis obtusa. The sequence continues at coordinate 12,318 of BSBK01013256.1, forward strand.
AATAAGAGATAATCAAGACAGAGAAGATAGAAATAGAACAAATATCACAAGTACCTCAAGAATGTCTTGATCGTCAATGGGAGATTACAAAGAGTAGAAGAACTAGAGGGTAGAACAAATACCACAGATGGCTTTCTGAGAAAAGATGACTTCCTTGCAAAAGTGGGCTTCTCTCCTTTACAAAAATAAACCTCTTGAGCACTAAGGCTCCACAAAACAATATATACAACACTCACTACCCACAGGCAGGAGTCCAAAATTAACCTAACTAGGGTTACAAATTTTAAAATGCATTAAACAAACCCTAAAGGTACACAAAGTATCAACATTTCTAAAAATATTTGGCAAACAGATCATATCTTCTTTTGCGTATTGATCCTGTACTAAGCTCACCTGCAGACATGACAACCTCGATCCATCTACCCACCTGCAATTCCACCAAGTCATCAAGGCCTCAAAAATTTGATCTTATAAATATTTCAAAATGATAACCTTGCAAAGGTGGTGCCAAACTATTAAATGCTTCCTCAAGACATAGTCCCATGTAAAATCTATGGCACCAACGATCAGATTGTCTATCATCACTCCCTCAACTGCAAATGTCCCTAAAGAATTTATTCTGAGCTACCCCACCACTATATCTCATTGAATCAAAAATTGGCAAAAAACGCTTTGCAGAGATATTTAAATTTGAAATAAAACGGCTAGTTGGTCATTTTAAAACATGACCGTCGATCTCTTTTATCTCCCGGCAATCAAATGGCTTAGATTAACTTTACAACAGTCATGAGCCCCTTAGAAAAGTCAAAGTCCATATCAGCATGTTTGGACCAGTCAAAAATGCAACATGTCAGCATATTTACCAGCTTGGACCTGCTCTAACTTTCTTAACTTTTTAAGTCATTCAGCGACTACGCAACTGAAGACTATTCTTATTTGCGAAATCCTTCCTACCTCCGCCAATTTAATTAGAGACTAGAATTCTTATACACTAAGTTTGCACCTTTGTCTCAAGCTCTCTTGGTCTTGATAACCTAGTATAACATGGGAATCATCTCTAGGTTGAGGGACATTTGCTAACTGAGATGAAACCTTTAGGTTCTAGGCTGGTTCCTCTTGGATAATCACCTTAATTTACTTCTTGACATGAAAGTAAAACTTTTCAGGGAAAGGGATAAAAGGGATGCTTGTAAGGGAAATGACTTGAAAAGAAAACTACCTACTAGGTGATGCACCGAAATTAGGGTTTGGATCTCAGTATGTAGGAATGAAATCAATGGAGAAATCAGGTCTAATAAGTTGCAACTCACTAGATAGGCTTGCATAAGTGTTTCATAGGAGGGTCTGAACAAAAGACACAACTTATGACCTGCAAGCAAACATCATTTTTTGCAACTAGGTGTAAGAATGAGACAAGACTGCTAGGGGTTGTAGTATACCCACAAAACATCTAAATCAAATTAGACACAGTAACACACAAAATCATAGAAAATGAGAGGGACTAGGGACCCCAATTTCCATTAACAGCATTTATAAACTTCAATCCAATAAGAGATAATCAAGACAAAGAAGATAGGGATATAATAAATATCACAAGTACCTCAAAAATGCCTTGATCGTCAATGGGAGATTACAAAGAGTAGAAGAACCAGAGGGTAGAACAAATACCATAGATGGCTTTCTGAGAAAAGATGACTTCCTTACAAAAGTGGGCTTCTCTCCTTTACAAAAATGAACCTCTTGAGCACTAAGGCTCCACAAAACAATATATACAACACTCACTACCTACAGGCAGGAGTCCAAAATTAACCTAACTAGGGTTACAAATTTTACAATGCATTAAACAAACCCTAAAGGTACGCAAAGTATCAACTTTTTTGAAAATATTTGGCAAACAGATCATATCTTCTTTTGCGTATTGATCCTGTACTGAGCTCGCTTGCAAACATGACAACCTCAATCCATCTACCCATCTGCAATTCCACCAAGTCATGAAGGCCTCAAAAATTTGATCTTATAGATATTTCAAAATGATAACCTTACAAAGGTGGCACCAAACTATTAAATGCTTCCTCAGGACACAGTCCCCTATAAAATCTGTGGCATCGACAATCAAATTGTCTATCATCACTCCCTCAACTACAAATGTCCCTGAAGAATTTATTCTGAGCTACCCCACCACTGTATCTCATTGAATCAAAAATTGGCAAAAAACCCTCTGCAGAGATATTTAAATTTGAAATAAAATGGCTAGCCGGTCATTTTAAAACATGATCATCGATCTCTTTTATCTCTCGATAGTCGAATGGCTCAGATTAACTTTACAATAGTTGTGAGCCCCTTAGAAAAGTCAAAGTCCATATTAGCATGTTTGGACCAATCAAAAATGCAACATGTCAGCATATTTACCAACTTGGACCTGCTTTGACTTTGTTAACTTTTTAAGTCATTCAGTGACTACGCAACTGAAGACTTTTCTTATTCGTGAAATCCTTCCTACCTCCACCAATTTATTTAGAGATTCAGCGAACAAAGCGTTTGCTGAATCACTAAGTCATTTGGAGCACCGCTAAACCATTCCGCGAAGGAGCGAACATGTAGAACTTTATCGGGACCACCAAATCCTTTATCAAACCTGGGCCCATCTCCATGTGTCAAAATTTTATTCACTCCGACTGCCCTATCAAAAACACCTTGACAAGCCTCTCTGACAACGGACCCACTTGAACTGAGATTCCGATCTAACGGTGGGTGCATGATCTCATAGCCCCTGAATATTCCTTGAGATCATATGCCCACCATAGATCTTCATTAAGTCAGGACCCTTCTGACACATCAGTCCACCTAGGAACCTTCATCAACATGTGTTGACCAATCACGTTTGAACACCTGAACACACCTAGCAATATGGTCCCACAGATTTTCCCTTTCACTTTAGCCAATAAGAAGTTGGCAAATCACCCTGACCTGGCACTGGACCCACTAACAAATCTTGAACACTTGGCAAAATCGATGGCTGGCACATAATCTCATGTGTTAGAAAAGCCCTTCACGAAGATACACCAACTGTCGATCTTCATCCTTCTGACATCCCTATAGGTCTTCTGACACGGTTCCACTGCAGCATCCAAGTCATTGCTATGTGGACCAATCAGTCTCAAGAAAGTTAGCACATAAGGACCCACCGAAGGAAGTTCTGACACCAACCAAGATCGGTGGTTTTCGTAAGATTGCAAGCGCCCTAACACAAACCGTTGTGAAGATACGTCGGCCATCGATCTTTTGCAAATGTTAGAGCCTCCTGACCACTGAAAGGGCCCAGCCCCACTGACAGCCTTCCACCTGTATTCAAACTTAGCCAATCACAGGCCGCCAAAATAGATCCATGTAGCATCAGTCCCACTGACACATTGGACTCTGCAGGCAAGAGAAATCGATGATCGTCACAAGATCTCAAGGAATCTTCTAACCCTATGAGATCATGTGATAACCGTCAGATCAAGAATCTTGTCCTAGCTATTTGAACTAAGACTGCCAACCTAAACGGTAACCATTCATGGCATCGTTGAGTATTAAGGAGTTAACTGCTAGGAATCAGAGACTTGGTGACTAAAGGGGTAATAATGGCACGTGCAAATTAGATGACTTAAGTTGCTGAAAAGGTAACATAAAATTATAACAAGACCAAAGGGTTTTTTAGGATTTTGAACACCAACGGCTAGTTTTATGAAATTTTTTACTATAGACCAGGGAGATAACAAATTTGTAGAGACTAGGCAACATGGAATAAATTCATGAAAATTTCAGGGATGGTAGACATGGTAAGAATAGAGACCTGGGTATGGTTTTCAGCCAAATTTGAATGCATATGAAAATTTGGGTACCATTTTGGCAATTTCTACTGGATGTTAGCATGCTAGACATAGACCAGTGACCTTGAACATCCATTGGGCATGCGGTTATCAAAATTTCAAAATTCTCACAGGGAGATAGAACTGGAACTATGCTTAGAGCACTTCTTGGGAAACTAGAAACACTAACCTAGAAAGCAGGAAAACAACTATATTACAGAATTTACAAGGAGGGGTTAACCTCAAAACATGGTTTCAGATAGAAACCATTGACTGATATCAGCAAAGGATCACCTTCAATAGTTGATAGCTAAAAGGTATTGGATCCTCTGTACTCTGTTATAACAAATGGCCCACCCCAGAATGAATCAAATTTTGTGTGCTTGCCAGGTCTGGCTCTGAACTCATCCCATTTAAGGACTATGTCACCAACCTTGAAGTTCCTGACCCTGGCTCTTTTATCAAAACTCCTTTTGGTTTGGTCCTATTGGAATTCCATATCTTTCATGGATTTATCTCTGAGTTCTTCTAATTCCATCAATTGAGCATATCTGATCTGCAGAGGATCACTTTCTTCAAATAAGGCATACTGAGTGGCCAAGTCCAGAGCTAGCAATTCAATTGAGATAGACAACTTGGCCTCCTTGCCATACACCAACATGTAGGGAGAATTACCAATGATCTTCTTTGGGGTAATTCTATCTAACCATAAGGCAGATTTGAGCTTTGTATGCCAATCTCTTTGATTGTCTTGGAGGGTCTTTTTAATTATCCTAATCAAGTTCTTATTGGTGGATTCTGCCAAGCCATTGCCTAGGGGGTAATAATTGGAATTGGTATTCAGATAGATGCCATTCTTGACTGCCCACTCTGAGACTTTGAGGCCTGTGAATGCTAAGGCATTATCTGAAATGATGGAATCAGGAGTGCCAAACCTATGGATTATATCATCATAAAAGCTTAGGATAGCACTCTCATTGGCTTCTATCCATCTAGTGAAGTAGTCAGTTGTAGTAATTATCCATTTATGTCCTGCACTAGATGGAGGATTAATCATGCCAATGAAATATATACCCCATTTCATGAAGGGTTGCTATGTTCTGACTAGCTATAAGGGAAAGGCTGCAAGCCTTTCTTTTCCTGCAAACAGGGCACACTTGATGCATTTCCTAACATAATCATGACTATCTTTAAAGATAGATGGCCAATAGTATCCAGCCCTCATGATCTTAAAAGCAGTAGTCCTAGGAGAAAAGTGACCTCCAGAAGGTCCATCATGAAATTCAAATAGGACATCGGCTATCTTTTTTGAATCAATGCATCTTAAAAGGACACCATTGTGATCCCTCTTGAAAAGAACATCATTTACTAGCAGAAAAGGAATAGATTGCAATCTATAATACCTCCTTTTTGCTGAATCTAAATCTACAGGGCACTATCCTATTTTCAAAAAATGAACCATATTAGGCAACCAGCTTGTTGCCTTATCTTGTTCTTCTACAGAATGCACCACCACAGATGCATCCATTTGCTCTGATTTCTTTGAACTTTCATCCCCTGTCAAATTTTCACAAAGACCTCTTCCTCTAACTAGCATGGTAATTTGAATATCAATGTCATATTCCATCACCTTGGTGATCCAACTAGCTCTTTTCTCATTTAGGTCTTTGGAGAGCAAAAATTCTTTGACACTTCGATGAGTAACTTTTAAATGTACCTTGCTATGGGTCAGTAGATATCTGAACTTTTTAAGGCTCTTCACCATAGCAAGAACAGGTTTCTCTACAAAAGAGTATCTCTATTCATACTCTTCCAAACCTTTGCTAAAGAAAGCAATAGGCTGCTCAAATCCTTCTAAATTTTCTTGGGTCAACATTACAGATATGGCCTCATGACCTCCATAAGCATAAAGGATAAAATCCTTCTTGAATTTTGGGTTCAAAAGAGCAGGAGCTTCTATTAAGGCCTCTTTGATAGCCTAAAAATTGGCTTTTCCTTCTTTAGTCCAACTAAAAGCTGAACTCTTCTTCAACATGGCTGTCAAAGGCTTGAGTAAATCTACAATGTTAGGCAAGAATCTCTTAACAAAATTAATATTTCCTATGAAAGATTGGAGACTTTTCTTGTTATGTGGTAGGGGTAGTTCTAGGATAGCTGCAATTCTCTTAGGATCTACTGTAATTCCCTCTTTGGATACTATATATCCCAATAATTTCCCCTCATGAACCACAAACACACATTTCTTGGGATTAAGAGATATCCCAAATTCTCTACACCTTTCAAAAATCTTTCTCAAATGTTTGATATGATCTCCTACATGCTTTGAATAGACAGTTATATCATCCAAGTAGACCAGCACAAACTTGTACATTAGGCTCCTAAAGGCCATATCCATTGCCTTTTGAAATGTAGCTCCTGCATTTGACAAACCAAAGGGCATCTTCTAATAAGCCATGGTTCCCCACTTGGTTGTAAATGTAGTCTTGTATTAATACTCTTCACTAACTAAGATTTGATTGTATCCTAAATAGCCATCTAATAATGAAAATCTCTCAGATCTAGAGACACATTGTAAGATTTGCTCCATAGAGGGTAGTGGATGGCGGTCTTTTAAAGAGGCCCTATTAAGATCCCTGAAGTCAACACATAACCTCATCTCCCCATTCTTTTTCCTGATAGGAACAAGGTTGGAAACCCAACTAGTATGCTTAATGGGGTAGATGATACCACTTTCTATCAATTTAAGCACCTCTTTATGCATAAGTGGCTCAAGCTTGGGATTAACAGGCCTTTTCTTTTGCCTCACTGGTTTGGCATTTGGTTCTAACTCAATAGTGTGCTGAAAAAGGGTAGGATCAAAACCCTTGAGGTCCTCATATTGCCATGCAAAAACATCACTGAATTCTTTGAATAACTGAGTATAAGCTTGTTTCTCCAATTCAATGTTTACCTTTCCAAATTGTAGGCTCTTACCTAGTTCCAACTCTAGTTCAACACAGTATTCTTGCTGGACTACCAGGCCAGCTTTTCTTTTCTTAACTTCATCATCCTTGTTGAAGATAGTCTCTAAGGTAGCTAGACCTCTAGGCATCTTATTGGATTTCAACTGTATCACTTGATCACCATAGTTTTGTGATAGCCTATCTTGATTGTGTTCTGAAAAAACATCTTCTTCAAACAAGAACTATAGAATTTGTTCATCATTATCAAACACTTTCCAATTGACATCATTATTAGGAATAGATGGTCTGACAATAACTTTGATATGCTGTTGGTCTATTTCTCTTGAAATGTTATTTGGAATATCATATTGGGATCCAACAGCAGCCAACCTATCTGCATTTTGATTTAACTTTCTAAGGATAGCAACAATATTGAAAGAAGGGAAATCTTTGATTGCATCCCAAACTCTATGTTTGTATGCTTTCATGGTGTCATTTTTGGTTGCACTTATCCCTCTTACTTTTCTAACAACTAACTCACTGTCACCATAAACTTTTAAAGCCTTAAGTCCTCTTTTTCTAGCCCATTCTAGTCCATTGACTAGGCTTTCATACTCTGAAGTGCTGCTAGTGTAGGAGAAACTAAATCTAAAGGTAGTATAATACCTTTCTCCTTTTTGGGACACTAGCATAGCACCACCACTAGAACCATGTCTACTTCTAGCTCCATCAAAAAATAGTTCCCAAACCTGATTGCTCTGATCTTCTGAATAAGTGTCTTTTTTGAGAAGGCTTGGCTCTATGACCCCACTTTCTTGTATTAAATAGCTTCCCAAAACAAAATCCCAAACAAGATTGTCTTGGGCTTCTAAATCTCTTTCATCTAGAAAAATATCAAGGATACTTTCTATCTTTGTGCTTGCTTCACTAATAGTTTGGAAGTCGTTATCAAATATAGGGCAATTTACATTGATGGCATTGGATACATATGGTTCTATATGGTGTGCTGCTAATGGTTCTAACTTAATGGTGACCTTGGTCCCATACCTTGTATGAAATACCATGTGAGACAAATCAAAAGATAGATAGCCTCCTATCTTGGCTATAAACTCCCTTGAAAGACATATAGCAAATAATGTAGGGAGATCTATGATATATATATCAAGGAGGATTGAGAAATTGGGACTAGCATGCAGGATTAGACTGGTATGCTTAGCCACACCTATAGTATTGACTGAGGATCCATCAAGTTGGGTAACCTTCTTTTGAAAGGGTTCATACCTTAGTCCTAATTGGTCAGCTACTTTCTTAGGCCTTACAGTGCTATTAGCTCCACTATCTACCATACAATTATGTACTAAAAATTTTCCAATGATTAAAGATACATAAAAGGGAGGTGGCTTTGAATTCCTACCTTGTGTGGCATTGGCCTTGGAGCTGCTACTTGTAGCCTCCTTTTCTTGATCAGTGTTAACTAACACTAGCTTTGTAGCTTCTTTTGCAGGTTGAGGAGTTGCTACCTTTGTCATGGCCTTCTTCAAAATTTCAGGCTATCCTGGAAGAGCCAGAGAGTCCCACATGGACATGGTGACATTCACCTTCTTCGTGTTGTCTACAATATTATAAGGTGTCACAATGTGTACTCTTTGTTGTGTCTTTGGCATGATGGGCTCCACCTCTTTGGAATGTTGGCCTTCTTTGCTTGCAATGACATTAGTCTCCTTAGGTGTTATGGAATTAGTTTGCTACAGGGGCTCTACAGATGTAGTAGTATTGGCATTAGAATCTTCTCTCTCCATGTCTTGAGCTCTTCTCTTTGCTCTTATGTAGGCAACAAAAGTAACTTCATCATTGACTCCATTAAAGTTTGGTTGCTCCCAATTGAAAAGAGTAGTCTCTTTTTCTTGTGATTCTAGTTGAGGCACTGAGCCACTGGATGAAACCTCTGATTGAGCTTGTGAGGCATTTTGAACCGTTAGAGCCTGGTTCATCCATCCATTTGAACATGCAGCCTAATTATGAGGCTGGTTACAAGAAAAACACTATTCATTCTCCATTGCCAAATTGTTCTAGCTAGGAACCACATCCCTCACCAAATTTGTAGAATTTAGAGGTGCAGGGTTATATGGTTGAAATGGTCTCTGATTAAAACTTTGTCTTTATCCTTGATAGCCTCCTTGGTATGGTGGCCTATTTTGTTGATAAGGCTATCCTTGATTTTGATATTGTTGACTAGGACCTTGGCCTTGTGTCTGAAATGGTGGTCTAATTCCTTGACCTTGCTTCTTTAGATTTGTGACCTCCTTAGTCAAGGTCTGCAACAAGTTAGTCATTTCTTGTTGACTGCTTTGTTGGATACTCTTTATTTCTTGTAACTCTTGAGAGAAACTTGTTGTTAACTCTTGGCCACTAGTACTAGCTTGGGGTACCAATATGGTAGGAATAGGGGTGAATGGGGGTACTTGGGCAGGTGCAATGGGTTGAAGGCTAGGAAAAATGGGCATTGGAGGCCTTCTAGCAATCATGCCTGCTTGGATTAAATAGTTTTCAGTCTTGACAGCTATGTCAAAAGCCTGGGGTAAAGAAGTACCACCCATAGACTGAATCATGATAGAGATTTGACCATTCAGACTTTGTAAATAATAAAGGAAAAAATTTTCTGTTGATGGTCTTACTAAGACTGGGATTCTATTCCATGTTTTAAGGAATCTACTATTGTAATCTGTCATTTGTTCTTGAGGGTCTCTCTTAATAGTTGTTAACTGCTCAACTAGAGACAAGTTATCTAATTTATCCTCAAAATGTTTACTTAATGCATCCCCTAACTCATCCCAAGAAGTAATAAAACCAATAGTTAGAGTTCTAATCCAATAGTTCAGAGAGGCTGCTAATAACTTTGTGGCCACATCTTCTTGAGTAATGTTGTGTATGTTGCATATGGTTGTCACATCTCTTATGTGGTCAAAAGTAGTTGTCTACCCTTTGCTAGTAAAATCAAGTATACTCTTAAGTGCCACCAAAGGCACATCATGATGTTGAGAAAAATTTAATGGGCTACCCTGATTGAATGGTGCAAAAGAAAATGGTCTAGCCATTGTAGGAGTTGGGATCTGAAGGTTGACAACTATGTGAGCTATATTTGCTGTTTGATTGGAATCCTCCTCTAGATCTTTGGTTAGAGATCTGCCTCTTCTTCTGGAATGAAAGGGAGAAGGTCTCCTTTCTAAAGTATTAGGAGGTGTAGATTGAACTCTCCTTGCAGGGGATATTCTTTGAGTTGACCTACCTTTATGACTTCTTCTTGAGGGCAACTCTAAAAATTGGGTAGGCTTTGAGCTTCTAGTCTCAATCTTTCTCATAAAAATTTGAACGAGCTAGCCTACATCTTTGAAATCAATGAAGTCACTAGATATACTTGATAGAATGACTTCTAAAAGCCTGCACAATTAATCTACATATCAGAGATAGCATACCTTTGAATTTAAATAACTTCTTGTGTAGTCCCACCAGGCATGCCAGAATTGTTATACATTGAGTTTGCGCCTTTGTCTCAAGCTCTCTTGGTCTTGATAACCCAGTATAACATGGGAATCATCTCTAGGTTGTGGGACCTTTGCTAACTAAGATGAAACCTCCAAGTCCTAGGCTGGTTCCTCTTGGATAATCACCTTAATTTTCTTCTTAACATGAAAGTAAAACTTTTGAGGGAAACAGATAGAAGGGATGCTTGTAAGGGAAATGACTTGAAAAGAAAACTACCTACTAGGTGATGCACTGAAATTAGGGTTTGGATCTCAGTATGTAGGAATAAAATCAATGGAGAAATTAGGTCTAATAAGTCACAAATCACTAGATAGGCTTGCATAAGTGTTTCATAGGAGGGTCTAAACAGAAGACACAACTTATGACCTGCAAGCAAACATCCTTTTTTGCAACTAGGTGTAGGAATGAGACAAGACTACTAGGGGTTGTAGTATACCCACAAAACATCTAAATCAAATTAGACACAATAACACACAAAATCATAGAAAATGAGAGGGACTAGGAACCCCAATTTCCATTAACAGCATTTATAAACTTCAATCGAATAAGAGATCATCAAGACAGAGAAGATAGGGATAGAACAAATATCACAAGTACCTCAAGAATGCCTTGATCGTCAATGGGAGATTACAAAGAGTAGAAGAACCAGAGGGTAGAACAAATACCACAGATGGCTTTCTGAGAAAAGATGACTTCCTTGCAAAAGTGGGCTTCTCTCCTTTACAAAAATGAACCTCTTGAGCACTAAGGCTCCACAAAAAAATATATACAACACTCACTACCTGCAGGAAGGAGTCCAAAATTAACCTAACTAGGGTTACAAATTTTACAATGCATTAAACAAAACCTAAAGGTACACAAAGTATCAACTTTTTTGAAAATATCTGACAAATAGATCATATCTTCTTTTACGTATTGATCCTATACTGAGCTCACCTACAGACATGACAACCTCGATCTATCTACCCACCTACAATTCCACCAAGTCATGAAGGCCTCAAAAATCTGATCTTATAGATATTTCAAAATGATAACCTTGCAAAGGTGGTGCCAAACTATTAAATGCTTCCTCAGGATAGTCCCTTATAAAATCAATGGCACTGATGGTCAAATTGTCTATAATCACTACCTCAACTGCAAATTTCCCTGAAGAATTTATTCTGAGCTACCCCACCATTGTATCTCATTGAATCAAAAACTGGCAAAAAACCCTCTGCAGAGATATTTAAATTTGAAATAAAACGGCTAGCCGGTCATTTTAAAACATGACCGTCGATCTCTTTTATCTCCCAGCAGTTGAATGGCTCAAGTTAACTTTACAACAATCATGAGCCCCTTAGAAAATTCAAATTCCATATCATCATGTTTGGACCAATCAAAAATGCAACATGTCAGCATATTTACTAGCTTGGACCCGCTTTGACTTTCTTAACTTTTTAAGTCATTTAGTGACTATGCGACTGAAGACTTTTCTTATTCATGAAATCCTTATTACCTCCACTAATTTATTTAGAGACCAGAATTCTTATACACTGAGTTTGCACCTTTGTCTCAAGCTCTCTTGGTCTTGATAACCCAATATAACATGGGAATCATCTCCAGGTTGTGGGACCTTTTCTAATTGAGATGAAACCTCCAGGTTCTAGGCTGGTTCCTCTTGGATAATCACCTTAATTTACTTCTTGACATGAAAGTAAAACTTTTGAGGGAAAGGGATAGAAGGATGCTTGTAAGGGAAATGACTTGAAAAGAAAACTACCTACTATGTGATGCACCGAAATTAGGGTTTGGATCTCAATATGTAGGAATGAAATCAATGGAGAAATTAGGTCTAATAAGTCACAAGTCACTAGATAGGCTTGCATAAGTGTTTCATAGGAGGGTCTAAACAAAAGACACAACTTATGACCTGCAAGCAAACATCATTTTCTACAACTAGGTGTAGGAATGAGACAAGACTACTAGGGGTTGTAGTATACCCACAAAACATCTAAATCAGATCAGACACAGTAACACACAAAATCATAGAAAATGAGAGGGACTAGGAACCCCAATTTCCATTAATAGCATTTATAAACTTCAATCCAATAAGAGATAATCAAGACAGAGAAGATAGGGATAGAACAAATATCACAAGTACCTCAAGAATGCCTTGATCGTTAATGGGAGATTACAAAGAGTAGAAGAACCAGAGGGTAGAACAAATACCATAGATGGCTTTCTGAGAAAAGATGACTTCCTTGCAAAAGTGGGCTTCTCTCCTTTACAAAAATGAACCTCTTGAGCACTAAGGCTCCACAAAACAATATATACAACACTCACTACCTGTAGGCAGGAGTCCAAAATTAACCTAACTAGGGTTACAAATTTTACAATGCATTAAACAAACCCTAAAGGTACACAAAGTATCAAATTTTCTAAAAATATTTGGTAAACAGATCATATCTTGGGTATGTGCAAGATCATGAGGGGCCAAACTATGCCCTTAAGTGGCAATGAAAAATCAGCAAATTAGGGTTAGTCAACTTGACGTGAAAATTTCAACTAGCTATGAACCTAATATCAAAAAGTTGTAAGAATAGAATCTATAGAAAATTGAATGTAGTTTCTAAACTATTAGGCCTTTTTTTAGAAAAAGTTAGTATGATTGATGAAAAGTATAGATTTCAATGCAGCAGTACAAAAATTTTAGGAAAAAAATAAGAAGTAGGTGTATGTCTGACCACCTTAATCATAATCAAATGATAATATTTTATTATAAGATTTTATATATAAGTAGTAGACTCATGCCCAGATGTGACACATATTTTTTTGTAATTTTATTTGAAAAATAATTAATTATGTATTTTTTGCAACAACATTTTTATAATAAAAAAATCCCATGTCTGACCACCTTAACTCATTCAAAACTTTACAAAATTCAAAACTTTTTAATTTTTCCTTATAGTAGGTGAAGCATAGAATGTGACACATTTTTTGGATTTAAAAAATGTTATACCATCTGAAAGTTATAGTCATTTTTCAATCAGTATATAAATCAACACTTTAGACGTAGCTTAGTTAGAAAATAACTAATAATTACTTACCGAATTCAAAATTTGACAGCAATTATATCGATAGAAATCTGATAATATCTTTAAGATACCCTTTTCATTTTATCAAATTCGGGTGAAAAAAAAGTCGTCAACTACATTGTCAAATTTTTGAACTGACATCGCCACTTTTTGGCCCCTCATGATCTTGCACATACCCTCTTCTTTTGTGTATTGATCCTGTACTAAGCTCACCTGCAGACATGACAACCTCAATCCATCTACCCACCTGCAATTCCACCAAGTCATGAAGGCCTCAAAAATCTGATCTTATAGATATTTCAAAATGATAACCTTGCAAAGGTGGCGCCAAACTATTAAGTGCTTCCTCAGGACACAATCCCCTATAAAATCTGTGGCACCAATGATCAGATTGTCTATCATCACTCCCTCAACTACAAATGTCCCTGAAGAATTTATTCTGAGCTACCCCACCCCTGTATCTCATTGGATCAAAAGCTGGTAAAAAACCCTCTGTAGAGATATTTAAATTTGAAATAAAATGGCTAGCTGGTCATTTTAAAACATGACCATCGATCTCTTTTATCTCCTAGCATTTGAATAGCTCAAATTAACTTTACAATAGTCATGAGCCCCTTAGAAAATTCAAAGTCCATATCAGCATGTTTGGACCAATAAAAAATGCAACATGTCAGCATATTTACCAGCTTGGACCTACTTTGACTTTCTTAACTTTTTAAGTCATTCAACAACTACGTGACTGAAGACTTTTCTTATTCACGAAATCCTTCCTACCTCCACCAATTTATTTAGAGATTCGGTGAAAAAAGCATTCGTTGAATCACTAGGTCATTTGGAGCATCGCTAAACCATTCCATGAATGAGTGAACATGTATAACTTTATCGGGACCGCCAAATTCTTTATCAAACCTGGGCCCATCTCCACGTGTCAAACTTTTATTCACTCCAACCACCCTATCAACAACACCTCAGCAAGCCTCTCTGACAATGGACCCACTTGAACTGAGATTATGATCTAAGGGCGGGTGCATGATCTCATAGCCCCTAAATATTCCTTTAGATCATACGCCCACCCTAGATCTTCATTAAGTAGGGACCCTTCTGACACATTAGTCCACCTGGGAACCTTCATCAGCATGCGTTGACCAATCATGTTCGAATACTTGAACACACCTAGCAATATGGTCCCATGGATTTTCCTTTCACTTTGACAAATAAGAAGTCAGAAAATCACCTTGACCTGGCACTGGACCCACTAACAAATCTTGAACACTTGGCAAAATCGATGGCTAGTGCATAATCTCATGTATCAGAAAAGCCCTTCGTGAAGATACACCAGCCGTCAATCTTCATCCTTTTGACATCCCTATAGGTCTTCTGACACGGTTCCACTACGGCATCCAAGTCATTGCTATGTGGACCAATCGGGCTCAAGCAAGTCAGCACATAAGGACCCACTGAAGGAAGTTCTAACACCAACCAAGATCGGTGGTTGTCATAAGATCGTGAGCCTTGACACAAACCCTTGCGAAGATACACCGGCCATTGATCTTCTATAGATGTCAGAGCCTCTTGATTGTTGAAAGAGCCTGGCCCCACTGACAGCCTTCCACCTGTATTCAACCTTAGCCAATCACAGGCCGCCAAAATGGATCCATGTAGCATCGGTCTAATTGACACATTGGACTCTGTAGGCAGGAGAAATCGATGATCGTCACAAGATCTCAAGGAATCTTCTCACCCTATGAGATCATGCGACAAATGTCAAATCAAGAATCTTGTCCTGGCCGTTTGAACTAAGACCACCAACCTAAACGGTAACCGTTCACGGGATCGCTGAGTGTTAAGGAGTTAACTTCCAAGAATCGGAGACTTGGTGACTAAAGGGGTAATAATAGCACATGAAAATTGGATGACTTAAGTTGCTAAAAAGGTAACAAAAAAATATAACAAGACCAAAGTTTTTTTAGGATTTTGAACACCAACGGCTAGTTTTACGAAATTTTTTACTACAGACCAGGGAGATAACAAATTTGCAGAGACCAGGGAACATGGAATAAATTTGTGAAAAATTTAGGGATGGTAGACATGGTAAGAATAGAGGCCTGGGTATGGTTTTCAGTCAAATTTGAATGCATATGAAAATTTGGGTAACAGTTACATTAATATTTTGAAGGTCGACTTTGATTTTGTTCATAGATCTCGGAAGTTCACCGAAAAGGGTATCCAAATCCAAGCCCAGATCTACAGTTCTACACCTATACCTACAAGAAAAAGAGGTTTTTTGTTGTTTGTATGGGGGGTTTGCCTCGGTCAAACCTTAATTTAAGAATTAACCTTGAAATTGAATTGAAATTGTAATATGCATAAACAAAGAAAATGGAACTATTCATCTTGCTTATGTTGAAGTTCTTGTAGAGGATTTGAATTCTCAAATCCACAAGTAGGGATGCTCCAATAGATGTAGAATGAATGTAGGATGTCTCAAATAGATGGAATTTGATCTTCAACACCAATCTTGAATGGATCTTTGAATATGAGGAGGCTTGGATGAATGTGGAAGGATGGATCTTCAAGGGGGCTCCAAAGAGATTGAATCCTTGAATCGCTAACAATGGATCTCCTTGATGAATGGATGCTCGAACACTTGAATGTTTGTATGTTTGTTTGAATTCTTGAATTCACTTTCTTTCATTTGAGATCTTGCTCATGAAATTGCTTGAGATGAGATATCAAAACTTGATTGAGAGATGGATTGAAAATGAGAGAGGAAGGCTTCCTTTTATAGTGATCTAGGGCACAAACCTCTAGAGAAGGCTGACATTGGAGAATTAAATCCCAATTAACCTTAACCCCTATAAATAGACCCATATTAAACAAAATTTAAGGATTTACCATTCCGAAACCCGAAATGGCCAACCCGGAAGCAAAAAAATAAATATCCCTAAAACCTGACACCTGGAAATCTTGGGATCTTGAAATTTGAAATTTGTGTCAAGGATGAGGTGGACCCCACCCAAGGTTAGGGTTGAGGTCATCCCTAACCTACGTTAGGGTTGATGTCATCCCTAACCTAGGTCAAGGTTGAGGTTGACTTTGACCTTGAAGTCAAAAACCTCAGGACCTCAATCCAGAGTGCTGGGAAATGCAGAAATAAAGTGGAAAATAGGTGTAGAGAGAAGAAGAATAGGCGAGGAAGATAGATACATGCAAAGACCCAATCAAGGAACTTAGCATGACCCTAGACTACTTACTTGGAGGTCTAAATGATCTTATCATGGAAGTGCTTCTTGTTTAAGATGATACATTAAGCCCCCACTTTAGCAAGAGTATGGACTTGATGCAAACTCTTGGTAAATGAGATCAAAATGAAAAGATAATCTTATCGTAATCCAAGGGACAAAGAGAAACCTCAAACCCCCAGTGACTCAAGTCTTCATCAACTCCAAGATCACAATAAGAGAGACATCTCTAGAGAGAGACAGAGAAAGAGAGGGTGTGATTATCTCTCCCAATGAGAACTTATGTCCCATTGTGAAATACACAAGAAAATAGCACAACTGCAAAGATAGAATTGAACCACCTCATGAATGTGGCTACTCACTAGTCAAACTATCAAGGATTTATCCTTAGGAATATTCTATTCCATAAGAATAAAACCAAAAATGAAAGAGATCCAGTCTTAAGGACACCTCTGACCTTAAGGGATAAAATATATATATATATATATATATATATATATATATATATATATATATATATATATATATATATATATATATATATATATATATATATATATATATATATATATATATATATATATATATATATATATATATATATATATATATATATATATATATATATATATATATATATATATATATATATATATACTTATTTGAAACTGGAGGGATCAAGAGATCCTAAAATATAAATCAATGCTTTAAGGATTAGTTACTAATCCAAAAAGGGAGAAAAGGTATCGTGAAAAATAATATATGCATATTGGAAGATGCGTGTGTGCAATGGGTGAGTAGAGCGTATGCCCCCACATTAAAGTCATTGCTAACACTTTAACAGGAGCAATGGCTTTAATAGAAACATAAACAACTCCACTGATTATGTTTACATGTTGAGATGCCCCCAGATGAAGACAAATCAAGGGAAATATCATAGAAACATATAGAGAACACAGAAGGGATCTACCTAGCATGGGGTCAGTATGATCATAAGATAATATATATATATGATATTATTGCAAATGAATTGACATCATTCCCCAAAGAAAGTAGAACTACAATCACAGAGGAGGAAAGATTACATAAGATATAAAAAGAAGAATCTTTTCAAACCATGACATGGAGATGAAAAAGAATCAGTGCTACCATGTCTCAAATCCAATCAGATTAATAAGGAAACATTTACAAAAAATAGCACATTTATGACATAACATGAAACAACATATAGAAGAATAGAGATACATATAGAGGAATTGAATAGCAGTTTTGATTCCTTTATCACCTTGCACCAACTGAGTAACAAGGATCATAATAAAGAATCTAACAACATTTAGCAAACACATTATGGGAGAAGCACAATATAGCAGGTAAACACAGAACAAAGATACCATGAAGGACAAGTCGATCAAGCGTGCCACCTACTCTCCCCATCTTGTTGTATATCATTTAAGGAAGGTAGGTAACTCACAAGAGGGACTATATCCAACATAGTAGGCATGATAACTAGTTCCAAACAAGTATCCTCTTGAAAATCATCATGTTCGATACTAGGTGTAAGTGTTAATTGTGATGAAAGCATACTAGGTAAATCAATGTCAATGTCAATAGTCTCATATTCATCATTAACATCATCACTATCATCAAGAGTATCTTCTTCATCCAAATTAATCAAAATAGGATCTAAGATATGAATAGAATCATTGTAATCATGCATCTTAACATCATTATTAGTAACAACTTCTTCTAACACATCATGCATACATTTATCTAAAGAAGGTAGAGATCTTTGAAGAAAAAAATTATGTGCTTTAGCATGAGCATGATGTTTCTTATGATGTTCATTAGCAGATTGATTACAATTTGATTTACTTGAAATAGGTTGAGAACTAAGAGGAACAACCATAGGATCCTTCACAGCTTCTTTAGGAAGATCGATAGGATTATTAGCAATAGGAGGAACTTGATTAATAGAACTAGAAGCCATAGTTAAAGGAGGTATGGAAGGTGTAGGAAAAATACCATGATTAAGATCCATAGGAGGTATTCTTAATTCAAGAAGATTATGATGTTTATAAGCTTGATATGAATGGAAAAGATTATCAGGTCTAGGAGGGCATGAATTAGGTAATGAAGGCCAAAAGAAATCAAGAGAAACACAATCTCTAGGCCTAAAAGGTTGATATAAACTATGATTAACCATCTTCATTTTGTCATCATGGGAAAATTTAAGATGTTTATGGATAGGTGAAGCAATAGCATGCATGGCACTCAACCAAAGCAAACCTAGCTTAACTTGAAATTGATCAGAAGTAGGAACAACAACAAAGGTAGTGCTCACAATTTTTCCACAAAGTTCAACTGGTAAAGTAATAGAACCAAATGATGGATAAATAAAACCATTAAAAGTCTGAATCCACACATCTGATGTATCATAAGAATCATGTTGTAAGATTTCCATAAAAATATTTTCTTTGGTAATAACATTGACTAAGGATGTAGGATCAACAAGACAACCACGAGTAGGTTTCTAAGAAATCCTAACATAGATGTAAAGGGGACCATTAGGAGCTTTAATAGTCTTAGAGTCATCAAAGGTAATCAAAATTTCTTGAGGTATTTTATTCTTAGGTTGTTGTCGAGGTTTAGGTTGAGTTTTCAATTTAGGCTTCGGTTTTGGTTGAGGTTGAGATTGAACTTGAGGTTGAATCTGAGGTTGATAGGGAGAGGGGGTTGAACTAATCACTAGTTCATGCTTCTTGTCTACAACTAAGACCTAAGGTGACTTCCAAGTCTACCAAATGGATCTATAGGACCCTCTTCTATGTGTGATCCCCTAATCCTAAACCCAACTCTCCTATCTGATCCTAAATTCCATTCTTCCCACTTCTAGGTACTCTTCTTGGATGAGGAATACCCTAGGTTCCCTAGCCTTTACTAAGGTTAAACTTCTCAAAACTATCCTAGGTCCTTGTAGGGTTATGGAGGTGTTTAACAACCTTCCATTTCACTGATTTCAATGCTCAAAATGACCCCATGCAATGTTTCTCCTTACTGATTTTGAGTATCTCTGTCAAAATAGGGCTACAAGGAAAGCACCCCTATTAGCCCTCTTGCTCCGAGAAATAAGGAAATAACTCCATTTTTGGTTACTAACTCCACCAAACTTCCTTGTTTCTTACAACTAGGGCTCAATTATTTTTGAGGTTTGGGGTCTCCAAATGGCCGTACAGGGCCCTGACACAAAATGAGGGTTTGTGAGGGTTTCTAGGCCTTGTTTTGGCTTGACTGCTCCTTAGCTTACCTAGGTGTCTTCTTGGATTGATGAGACCTATTCCTTCACATAAAAGGTGGCTTATTCAATTCCCTTTCCAATCCATATCTCAATTCCTCTAGATCTTCAAACCCTACAAGTTATAACTGCTACAACAACACTCTTCCCTAACCGGGCTTGCTCAGGCTCACCCAGGGAAAGAGTTTATAAATGCCTCCATAAATTTTGAAGGGCCCTCCTCCTACAAGAATAAATTACATTGAACCTGCTCACTATCTCCAAATGGCCATACTGATTCTACGGTGGGATAGTAAGGTACACTGCTGACAAAGCCAACTGCCTAGTTCAAGACAGTAGACTGGCACACACAAACTAATTAAAAACTTTCAAATGAAAAACTATACACACCTAATCTAATGAATTAAAATCTACTCTAAACAACCCAGAATATAATGCCAAAGTATTACAATAGAAAACTTAACACTCAAAAAGCCTTCATTCATTCACTGTGATCTTTCTTATACACAGAATAGTTACAATAGTCTCCTGTCCGTACTCTGACACACACGTACTAGCAATATTATGGTTTCTTTAGTTCATATATGGTCTCTTAGGTCTTTTCCTAGTATTTCTAGGGTTCCCATTGCATTAGAAGAGAAATCAGTCATTATAGGATATCATGGCTAAATGTTGTCAAGCAACATTTTCAAAGTTGCAAAGTTGACCTTTCCATTTATATAACTTTTGCAATTTCTTGTCCAGTAGACTAAATCTAAGCTTTCCAAGGCTTGTGACTCCTCTTAGTGGAAATCTAAGTGTAGGATCACTGATTCCAATATAAAATAACTTCAAAAATCCTAAAATGGACCACTAACTTCTTCAAATGACCTCACTCCAAGAGGTACCTATCAGCTTCTAAAGCCAACCTAGGACTCTTAAGACCTTTAGAACCTAACTAACATTTCCATTTACAAAAGAGCTCCTCAGAACTTTATTTTACTTACAAGGCTCATTAAGAGCACCACACAAAAAAATTGCAAGAAATGGTGAGGGCCCTATTCTCTAGGTGCCCCTACACCATACTCCTCACCAAAGAAGCTAAGTCCCTGCTGGAGACAATAGGTGGAGATCTATGCCCTGAAGGTGAAACTAATTCTTAGGGACCCAAGTTGCTTTTGAATCTAGTTTACCCTACCACTTGATAAGGTGTTCTTTATAGACTCCATGCCTGGTCTTTGTATGCACCCGGGAGTCCAATATCTTCTCTGCTCTTATCTTGATTGTGGGAGGCAAGGCTACTACTTGAACTTCCTTCTTAGCTTCCTCCACATTTTGATCTACCTCAGTAAGAAGTCCTTTGTACCTAACCAGGTCTACAATGTTGAAGATGGGAGAGATAGCTAGATCATCTGTTAGATCAACTTTGTAAGAATTCTATCCATACTTAGCCAATATGGGACATGGACCAACTCTCTTTATCTGCATCTTTGTAGGAACTCCTTTTACCATTCTTTCTTTGTTTAGGTGGACCATGACCAAGTAACCTACACCAAACTGAACCTCTCTTCTCTTGAGATCAACCTTGTCTTTGATTTTCTTGGTGTTGTCAATGAGGGACTATTTCACTTGATCATGTACCTCTTTCATAGATTGACTAAATTTTTTAGGATAGCCACTATTAGGGACTTGGTTTTCTAGATTTCTTAGTTCACATACACCCCTAGAATGTATCCCATAGACAATCTCAAAGGGACTCTTGCCAGTAGTCCTATTGATGCTATCATTATAGGAAAACTTTTCTTGGTGAAGGACTCAATCCCATGTCAAACCATATTCTTTGGTTAAGAATCTCAATAAATTTCCAAGTGTCCTATTGACCACCTTAGTTTGACCATTAGTTTGAGGATGGTAAGCTGAACTAAATACTAGATTGGTACCTAGTCTTTTCCATAAGGACCTCCAAAAGTGTCCCATGAATTTTCTATCCCTGTGAGATACAATACTACTTGGCAAGCCATGAATTCTTACAACTTCTTTGAAAAAAAAATAAGCAATATGACTTGCATCATGATTGAATTTACACGGGATAAAATGATTCATTTTTCTGAATCTATCCACTACAACATAGATACTATCAAAGCCACTCTTTTTCCTAGGTAAACCAACCACAAAATCCATAATTACACATTCCCATGGTTTTCTTGGTATGGGGAGAGGCTAATAAAGTCCTACATTTGTAGAAGTACCCTTGGCTCTTTGACATATGATGCATTGCTCAACATAGGTCCTAACATCTCTTTGCATTTTAGGCCAATAGTAGTACCTTTGGACCAATTCCAAGGTCTTGTTGAGGCCAAAATGGAAACTCAAACTCCCATTATGTTTTTCTTGAATGAGGTTCTCCCTCATGGATCCTCTTGGAACACACAGTTGCCCTCCTTTAAATAAGAGTCCATCCTGCAATGTATACTCTGCAAACTCACCATAGAAGTGATTCAAATGTTCTTGACACACCTTGTATGTTGCTGCAAAGTCTTCATCAATTTGGTACAGCTCCTTGAAGTTATCCAATCCTATGCTTTTCATTTGGAATTCTTGAATAGTGAGCAACCTTCTACTCAAGGCATCTGCTACTTTGTTGAGCTACTCATTCTTGTGCTTTATGGTGAAGGTATAATACTATAAATACTCTACCCACTTGACATGTCTATGACTCAACTTGTCTTGGGAGTTGAGAAATCTCAAAGCCTAATTGTTAGTGAACATTACAAACTCTTTGGGAAAAAGATAATGCCTCCACTTTCTAAGGGATTGAACAAGTGCATAAAGTTCTAAATCATAGGAAGAGTACTTTTTATTTTCTACATTTAGCTTCTCACTAAAGAAAGCCACTGGTCTATTGCTTTGACTCAAAACTCCTCCTACTACTATGTTACTAGCATCACATTCTATGACAAAGGGTTCATCAAAGGTTGGCAGCCTTAGAATAGGCTTAGTAGCTACCTCTTTCTTTAATGTCTCAAATCCCTTATCTACTGCAAGTGTCCACACAAATTTAGTTTTCAATCCACCCTTGATGGTTTCCATCATTGGAGGAGATATCCCACTGAAGCTCCTAATGAACTTTCTATAGTACTAAGCTAGGCCATGGAAACTCCTCACTTCACTAGCATTCTTGGGAGTTGGCCAACTTAATATTGCTACAACTTTAGTGTCATCCATCTTTAGATCTCCTTGGGATAGAAAAAAGCCTAAATAGACTAGTTCCTACTTCATAAAGTCACACTTATCTAAATTGATGGTTAGGTGTTCCTCTTTTAATTTAAACAATACAATCTTGAGATGATTTAAATGTTCCTCTTTACTCATGCTGAAAATTAATATTTCATCTAAATAGACTACCACAAACTTACCTATGAAGTCTTTCAACACCTCATTCATGAGCTTCATGAATGTGCTTGGAGCATTGGAGAGTCCAAATGGCATGACTAGCCATTCACAGAGTCCTTCAGTGGTTTTGAAAGTTGTTTTCCACTCATCTCCCTCTTTTATTCTTACTTGATGATAGCCACTTTTAAGGTCTATCTTTGTGTAATACTTAGCCCCTACTAGAAAATCCATTAGATCTTCGATCCTAGGTATCGGAAACCTATACTAGATTGTAATCTTGTTAATGGCTCTGGAGTCTATACACAATCTCCATGTTCCTCCTTTCTTGGGTACCAAAATAGTAGGAACAACACATGGGCTGATGCTCTTTCTTATTATCCCTTGGTCCATCAATTCTTGTACTTTGTTTGCAACTTCCCTATTCTATTCAAGAGTTAGTTTGTAAGGTGCCTTTTTTGGCAATGATGCCCCTGGAATCAAATCTATTTGATGGCTGATTTCTCTCTTAGGTGGCAAGGTTGCAGGTGCTCCATCTGATATAATGCCCTTGAAATCCTTCAAAATCTATTGCACTTCATGAGGTATTCCCTCTTTCTTTGTCTCTATTTCCTCCTTGGGTTTCACTACAATAGCATAACCCACTCCTTTCTCAAGAGTCTTCATGAACTCTTTCCCCTTCAACATCAATACATTAGGTCCACTTCCTTGGATGTCTTGTTCAAGTAATGACTGAATTTTGTAGCTCACTCCATCCTTCATAAAAGTGTATGATTTGAGCTCACCATTGTGCATGGCCTTTATATCAAACTTCCATGGCTTGCCTAGTAATAGGTGACATGCATCCATTGGCAAAACATCACATAAGAGCTTGTCCTTATACCCACCTATGGTGAACTCAATCCATGTCTGCTCATTAACCAAGACATGTTGCCCTTTATTTAACCATGTGACCTTATAAGGAGTGCTATGAGGTATTTTAGGAATCTTGAGCTTGGTTATGGCCTCCTCGGAGATTATGTTATTAGTAGAACTTGAGTCTATGATAACTTTGTAGACTTTTCCCATTATATTGCACCTTACCTTGAAGAGTCACCTTCTTTGTTTGGGCTCCTCCTTGACTGGTTCTCTAATTAGGACCCTCTTTATCATCAAATTTTCACCACTCTTTGAATCAAATTGAATATCAGGAGACTTCACACTTCAAGTATCTTCATGTAGATATGCCACTTTCTTGTCACCTTGTGAAGATGATCTCTTTTCAGGACACCTATAGGCAGGATGCCCCAATTACTGACAGTGGTAACACTTCATGGTGGAAAAATAAGATGGTCCTCTTCCTCCTGGTGATCTACCTCTTCCTCCAAATCCTCTACCTCTTCTTGAACAACCCCTTTGTCTGGTCTCTCCACTTTGTTCATTCAACTTGGACTCACCTTGAGGTCTACTATCATTGCTTCTAACTCCATAGCTTCCCCTATGTCCTCTACCATCTCTGCCCCTTCCTCTATTCTTTGAGGTCTATTCATGCTTCCTCTTTTCTTTCTCTTCCACCATCAAAGCAATTTGGTAGCATTGATGAACTATTTTAGGAGTGACAAAACTCATATCTTCTTGGATGGACCACTTAAGACCATTCAAATATCTTGTCAACCTAATGCTTTCATCTTCCACCACCTTGTACCTTAAGCATAGTTTTTGAAACTCTTCAGTATAGGAGTGTACATCCATCTCCTTTTGTCTAAGGTTTTTCCTCCTTCTATGCAATTGTATCTCATAATCATCAGGAATATAAGCCTGCCTAATTTTAGTCACTATTCCTTTCCAAGTACCTATGGGACTCTTCCCTTCCTTCAAACTTTCTGTTTGGAAAAATTTCCACCAGGTTAAGGTAGAGCCTCTTAACCTTGACTTTGCTAATTTGACCTTTTGAGCATCAAAGACACCATCACATTCAAAATGGTTCTCCATTCCATCAATCCAATCCATGATAAGATCTGGATCCATCTTGCCACTAAACAAGGGAATGCCTTCCAAAGCTTTGTTGTTCATTTCTTTTAGTGCCTTCAAGAAAGGCTCTTTTGGTATAGCAAGGTCTTGTGTTGGGGCTTCTTCCTCAAACTCAATATCCTTCTCTTCCTTCTACTCCATCTTTTCCTTGACTCTATCTTCCTTGTCTTGGACATCACCTAACAACCATTCTAGTTGTGCTAGTCTTTCTCTCAGCAACTTGTTGTCTTCCTCTTGCTCTTCAACTTTCTTGGCCTATTCTGCATTTTTCACCATATTTCTTGATCCACTTGATTTAGTATGTGATAAAATTCACCTTGCTCTTCAATGGATTTTCCCACACCTTTATAAGGCTCTGATACTACTTGATAGGGAGAGGGGGATGAACTAATCACTAGTTCATGCTTCTTGTCTACCACTGAGACCTAAGGTGACTTCAAAGTCTACCAAATGGATCTATAGGACCCTCTTCTATGTGTGATCCCATAATCCTAAACCCCATTCTCCTATCTAATCCTAAATTCCATGCTTCCCACTTCTAGGTACTCTTCTTGGATGAGGAATACCCTAGCTTCCTTAGCCTTTACTAAGGTTCAACTTCTCACAACTATCCTAGGTCCTTGTAGGGTTATGGAGGTCTTTAAAAACATTCCATTTCACTAATTTCAATGCTCAAAATGACCGAATGTAATGTTTCTCCTTATCGATTTTGAGTATCTCTGTCAAAATAGGGCTACAAGGAAAGCGCCCCTATTAGCCCTCCTACTCTGAGAAACAAGGAAATAACTCCATTTCTAGTTACTAACCCCACCAAACTTCCTTTAGAGACTCCTATTATTTCAACTAGGGCTCAAGGATTTTTGAGGTTTTGGGTCTCCAAAAGGTCGTACAGGGCCCTAACACAAAATGAGGGTTTGTGAGGGTTTCTAGGCCTTGTTTTGGCTTAACTGCTCCTTAGCTTTCCTAGGTGTCTTCTTGGATTGATGAGACCTCTTCCTTCACATCAAAGGTGGCTTATTAAATCTACTTTCCACTCTATATCTCCATTCCTTTGGATCTTCACAACCCTGCAAGTTATAACCGTTGCAACAACACTCTTCCCTAACGGGGCTTGCTCAGGCTCACCTAGGGAAAGAGTTTATAAATGCCTCAATAACTTTTGAAGGGCCCTCCTCTGGTAAGCATAAATTAAATTTAACCTACTCACTATCCCCAAATGGTCACAGTGAGTCTATGGTGGGATAGTGAGCTACATTGGTTACAAAACCAACTGCCTGGTTCAAGACAACAGACTGGCACACACAAACTAATTACAAACTTTCAAATGAAAAACTATACACACCTAATCTAATGAATTAAAATCTACTCTAAACAACCCAAAATATAATGCCAAAGTATTACAGTAGAAAACTTAACACTCAAAAAGCCTTCATTCATTCACTGTGATCTTTCTTATGCACAAAATAGTTACAACAGTCTCATGTCCATACTCTAACACACATGTACTGGAAATATTAGGGTTTCTTTAGTTCATATATGGTCTCTTAGGTCTTTTCCTAGTATGTCTAGGGTTCCCATCACATTAGAAGTGAAATCTACCATTATAGGATATCATGGCTAAATGTTGTCAAGCAACATTTTCAAAGTTGCAAAGTTGCACTTTGCAACTTTTCCAAATTTTGCAATTTATTGTCCAATAGACTAAATATAATCTTTCTAAGGCTTGTGACTCCTCTTAGTGGAAATCTAAGTGTAGGATCATTGATTCCAATATAAAATAACATCAAAAATTCTAAAATGGACCATTGACTTCTTCAAATGACCTCACTCCAAGAGGTACCTATCAGCTTCTAAGGCAAACCTAGGAATTCCTAAGACCTTTAGATCCTAACTAACATTTCCATTTAAAAAAGAGGTCCTCGGACCTTTATTTTACTTACAAGGCTCATTAGGAGTACCACACAACAAAATTGCAAGAAATGGTGAGGGCCCTATTCTCTAGGTGCCCCTGCACCAGAGGTTGAGGTTGAGGTATAGATTGACCAACATGCTCCACTTTATTAACAACATAATTGAGATCATCCATCGCTGAATCATACACAATTTCCATAGTAGATGGCTGAGAAATGGTATTAGTATCATGCATAGGTAAAGGATTCATATAGATTTGAAGGTTTTGATTAGGAGGAGAGACAGATTTGTTCCCACTACCATCAAGATTATCAACAGATAAGGCATTAGAATCAATTAAGTCTTGAACCTTATGATTTAAAGAATAACACTTTTCAGTATCATGAGCATTCTGACAGTTATATTGACAAAAATCTTTAGGATCAAATGATTTAGATGCAATTGTAGTAGGTAAGAGAGGTCAAATAGGAGGTAAAGTAATGATATTGGCAGTTAACAACCTATTCATAATAGCATGTAAATATTTAGAAAGAGGATTAAACATACAATTTAATCAAAAAGTAGTGGATGTAGAAGTGGCATTGTGAGATGCAACAGCAACTTGATCAGCAACTACATTTGCCTGTTTGTTTTCTTGATGTAGTTGTTGAATTTTTTAAATTTGTTTGGATTAGGAGCAGCATCACTTTTATCAACTGGAATAGGAGCCATTGGAGTGTTGCTCTCAAATTTACTCACTTGTAATTGATAATAATGAATCACTGCACAAAATTGTTGAAAAGATGTAAATTCAGTAAGCATAATCTTATGTCTAATATCCTTTTGCAAATTTGAAATAAACATACGTTGAATATCAATATCAAGAACATGATAGGAAATCTAAGAATACAAATGCTTAAATATACCAATAAATTTAGTTAATTTTTCCTTAGCACTTTATTTACAATTCATCAAATCAGTCAAAGACACTTGTGAGACTTTATTGTTTTGAAATTCTTGAATAAAGGCATTGGCAAGTTTTGGAAAGGAATCAATAGAATAAGGAGGCAAGGAACAATACCATTGTAAGGCCTTTTCATTGAAAGTTTGAGAAAATAGTTTGGCTAAATTCCTATGGTCATGAGCATAATCACTACAAAGGATTTGGAATATTTTAACATGATGAATGGGGTCTCCTTTTCCATTGTAATTCTCAAGATGAGGCATATCAACTTGCTAAGGAATGAGAGTACGAATAATATCTCGGGACAAAGGACTTCCCATGTCACATGTAGGAATACTAAACTTATTTTTATTTAGGGAAGAAATTTTTTGTTGTAAGGATGACACAGCTTGAGCCAAACTGATGATTGTTGAATCATTAGATGAAATAGTAGGAGTAGAAACATTAGAAACACTAGGTACAGTGTAAGAATTTGCAAGAATAGAAGACACAACTGGAGGAACACTAGGAACTATAGTTGGAAGTGGATTGGATTAAGTAAAAGAAACATTATGATATGAAGGTTGGGAGGTAGGAAGGGACACATGAGGAACACTCATAAGAATAGAGGGAACCGTCACAGTCACCAAAGAAGGGGCATAGGTAGGAATACTAGGTAAAGGATTAGAAGAGGGTTCTACACTAGTGATAGGAGGAATCAACCCTAAATCTTGAGCTTCTTGAGCTAGAGGTTTAACATTTGAATGCACTAGGTGAGTAATACCACGCAAGAAGTTAACACCTTGATCACTATCATGAAGAACTTTGTTAAGAGCCTCAATAGCTTGAATAGAATCTTGATTATGGTTCTCTTGAATAAGCCAATTACCCATTTTATCAAGTTCAATTGAATGTTTTTGGACTTGTTCAGGAGGAACTCTTAAAGCGTCATCCTCATCATGAGATGAGTGAGAAGATTTTTTTTCCATAATAGGATTGGAATAATGAAGAATCAAATTATCATCTGGGATCCTAAGGAAAGGAGAAGAAGATTTAGGATCAAAGGCACCCATGATTCTATGACTTCATCTAACCAGAGTGCTATAAATAGGACTAAAGGTATTAAAGCTCATAAACCAATGCAATGCAAATGAACTAAGTTAAGACCAAATATTTTGATTTTATATGAGATACAAACACATAAAAGGAATCTAATACATGCAAGATCTAACACCATAAAACATAACAAAGCATCTAATTCCACAAAAGAAATGAGAGTAAGTATGTCGGGTTCACCAAAATGAATAAGGTGAACACACAAGGGAATACAAAGGAAGATCTAACACTGTAGAGCATCTAAATCCACAAAAGAAAGGAGGGTAAGCTTGTCAAGTTCACCAAATGAATAAGGTGAAATAGTATCCACCTTAAAATGTATGGGGGAAATATGAGATCTACTTCTAAATCCAAATTACCAAAGGAGAGATCCAAATTGATCAACCAAAAGGTTAATGCACAATTGAATCAATCTACAAAGAATATGAAAGAGGAAGAAAACCTTATATTTCCCTATGGATAATATGTTCTTGAAATCTGAAATAATTGAAAGGAAAGTACTAACCTTAGAATAGGATAGATCCAGAAAATGCCAATTTCTGATGTTTGTGTGTAGTTTTGGGCAATTCTGCAACCTAAATTCAGACTGGAAATGCCGAGACGAAGAAAACTCAGAAAATTTTTATCTTTCTAACAGGAGGTAGTCTTTCACCCTAATAAAAGGTCAAAGGATACATTAATATTTTTAAGGTCAACTTTGATTTTTTTTGTAGATCTCAAAAGTTCATCGAAAACGGTATCCAAATCCAAGCTTAGATCCATAGTTCTGCTCCTATGCTTGCAAGAAAAAGAGGGTTTTTGTTGTTTGTATGTGGGGTTTTCCTTTATCAAACCCCAATTTAGGAATTAACCTTGAAATTGAATTGAAATTTTAATATGCGTAAACAAAGAAAATGGAACTTTTCACCTTGCTTATATTGAAGTTCATGTAGAGGATTCAAATTCTCAAATCCACAAGTAGGGATGCTCCAATGGATGTAGAATGAATGTAGGATGTGTCAAATCAATGGCATTTGATCTTCAACAACAATCTTGAATGGATCTTTGCATATGAGGAGGCTTGGATGAATGTGGAAGGATGGATCTTCAAGGGAGGTCCAAAGAGATTGAATCCTTCAATGGCTAACAATGGATCTCTTTGATGAATGGATGCTTGAACACTTGAATGCTTGAATGTTTTCTTGAATTCTTGAATTCACTTGCTTTCACTTGAGAGCTTTCTCATTAAATTTCTTGAGATGAGATATCAAAACTTGATTGAGAGATGGATTGAAAATGAGAGAGGAAGGCTTCCTTTTATAGTGATCTAGGGTACAAACCTCTAGAGAAGGCTGATATTGGGGAATTAAATCCCAATTAAACTTAACCCCTAGAAATAGACCCATATTAAATACAATTTAAGGATTTACCATTCAAAAATTCAAATTGGCCAACTCAGAAGCGAGAAAACAAATATCTCCAAAACTTGACACCCGAAAATCCTGGGATCCTAAAATTTGAAATTTGGGTCAAGGATGAGGTGGACCCTGCCTTAGATCAAGATTGATATCATCCCTAAGCTAGGTTAGGTCAAGCTCAAATTTTAACCTCAAGGTCAACTTTGAACTTGAGGTCAAAAACCTCAGGACCTCAATCCAGATTGCTAGGAAATGCAGAAATAAAGTGGAAAATAGGTGCAGAGAGAAGCAGAATAGGGGGAGAAAGCTAGATACATGTAGAGACCCAATCAAGGCACTTAACATGACCCTAGACTACTTACTCGAAGGGCTAAATGCTCTTATCATGGAAGTGCTTCCATTTTAAGATGATACAAATTTATGTTTCCTTCTCTTGTCTTCTCTCTGTTTATATTTCAGATTACTGTCCTCCAAGTTATTTTTAAATTCATCATGAAAAGTTCAAATGTATACTATAAAATCCTCAGCTTCAGAACTTATTCTAGTCTCAATAGGTAAATCTCTCAACTCTATGGTTCCCTTAGGATGAAATGTAGTAACAATTTCAAATGGTGTGCTCTTAGTACTTCTATTCACTTAATTATTATATGCAAACTCTTCTTGTGCAAAAACTAAATCCTAATTAGCAGGCTTATCTCCAACTAAACATCTCAACAAGTTTCCCAAACTTCTATTCACAACTTTAGTCTGTACATCTGTCTAAGGGTGAAATGTAGAACTAAAATTCAAATCAGTATTCATCTTTTTCTAAAGTGTTCTCCAAAAATAACCAGTAAACTTAGTATCTTTGTTTGAAACAATTGATTTGGGAAACCCATGCAATCTTACCACTTCCTTGAAAAATAATTCAGCTACATGCAATGCATCGTATGTCTTCTTACAAGGTATGAAATGTGCCATATTTGAAAATTTGTCAACCACTACTAAAATAGAATCATTACCTCTCTGAGTTCTAGGCAATCCAAGAACAAAGACCATACTCACATCTTCCCAAGGTCTATCAAGTATAGGCAAAGGTGTATACAATGCAACATTTTGACTATTTCCTTTTTCTACTGGACAAAATCTACAACCTCTAACCATTCTTTGTACATCTCTATAAATATGTGGCCAAAAGTATCTCTCTAAAATCAATTTCATAGTCTTATCAATCCCAAAATATCCAGCAAGTCCAGCACTATGTTTCTCCTCTATTATGTTTTCTCTCATAGATCCTCTAGGTATGCGCAACTAAACTCCTTTAAACAACATGTCTTCTTGAATGAAATAATCAATAAACTTATCATTCATTATTTTTTTCTTACAAGCTTTCCAATATTCTACAAAATCAATGTCAGTTTCATACAAATATTTAAAATCATCAAAACCAAGTACCTCAACTCTTATTTTTGTCAACAAACTTCTTCTTCAGCTCAAGGAATCAGAAACCTTATTTGACTGTCCACTCTTATGTTTCAATGAAAAGGAACAATTCTACAAGAACTCAACCCACTTCATATGTCTCTGATTCAATATATTCTGACTTCCCAAATACTGCAAAGCTTTATTGTCAATATACAACACAAAATATTTAGGCATCAAATAATGTCTCTATTTCTTCCAATTTTGAATAATAGCATAGAATCCCTCATCATAAAATGAATATTTTCTATTAGCATAATTCAATTTCTAACTAAAGAAAGCTACAGGTCTTCCTTCTTGACTCAAAAAAGCTCTAATTGCACTCCCACTAGCATCACATTCAACTTGAAAAACTTTACTAAACTCAGACAAAGCAAGTGTAGGTAATTCTACAATTCTTTGTTTCAATGTTTCAAAACTCTTATGTGCTCCATGTGTCCATTTGAAATCTATTTTATCTCCTCTCTTAGTTTCAGTCATAGCATTACAAATATAACTAAAATTTCTGATGAACTTCCTATAAAAACTTGCCAATTCATGAAATGATCTTACCTCTCCAACATTCTCTAGTGTAGGCCAATCAAGTATAGCTCTTACTTTCTTAGGTTCCATCTTCAATCCACCAACTAAAATTACAAAACCAAGGTACACAATCTCTTCTTTCATAAATGAATATTTCTTCAAATTAATTAGTAACTTTTCTTCCTTTAATCTCTGCAATACTTGTTTGATATGCTCAATATGTTCTTCCTTACTCTTACTGAATATCAAAATTCCTTCAAGATGTACAATGTGAAACTTATCCAAGAATCTTTTCAGAACTTCATTCATTAGCCTCATGAATGTACTAGGTGCATTAGCCAAGCCAAAAGGCATAACCAACCATTCATACAAACCTTCATTGGTCTTAAAAGAAGTTTTCCATTCATCCCCTTCTCTGATCCTAATCTGATGATATCCACTCTTCAAATCAATCTTTGTGAAATACTTTTCTCCACTCAAACTATCCATTATGTCACCCATCCTAGGCAAAGGAAATCTATACTTTACTTTTATCTTGTTTATAGCTCTAGAATTAGTGCACATTCTCCATTCTACATTCTTTTTAGATGCTAACACAATAGGTACTCCACAAGGACTCAAACTTTCCCTAATCAAACCTCTTTCAAAAAATTCTTGCACTTATCTATTCAACTTAATCTTTTCATCATGTGTCAACCTATGTGGTTCTTTATTAGGCAAACTAGCTCCAGGTATCAAATCCATACAATGACTTATACTTCTCATAGGCGGTAAACCATTAGCTACATTATAAAAAATGATGTCATGAAATTTATTCAACAAAGG
This sequence comes from Chamaecyparis obtusa, assembly GCA_027943335.1. Lineage (NCBI taxonomy): Eukaryota > Viridiplantae > Streptophyta > Pinopsida > Cupressales > Cupressaceae > Chamaecyparis > Chamaecyparis obtusa. The sequence continues at coordinate 45,795 of BSBK01013256.1, forward strand.
TTTAACCTCATGTGCATGTTCTAACTCATCTTATTTCTTAGTTTTCCTTGGAATTAAAGAAAAATAAACATTTTGTTCTTTCATTTCTCTTGCAAACTTTTTACCATTAACCAAACATACTCCGATTGTAGTACAATGACCTTCATCAAAATTTTCTACCAAAGGCAATAATACTTATTTCTTTCCATCCATCCAAATAGTATATTGATTCAATCTACCATCATGCAAAGCTTTCCTATCATACTGCCAAGGTCTACCCAAAAGAATATGACAAAAATTCATAGGCATAATATCACACAACTCATGATAATTCCAAAATTTGAATTTAACAAGGCATTGTTCACTTACAAGTAGTTTATGCTCCTTCTGGATCCAAGAAATATGGTAAGGCTTAGGATGTCTCAATATCTAAAACTGCAATTTGTTAACCAGCTCTTCAAATGCCAAATTATTAGAACTTCCACTATCAATGATTACCTTGCAATATTTATCAACGATCTTACATCTATTTCTAAAAAAACTTTTCCTCAAAATAGGTTCCTCATCAATTTCTTCATTCCACAAGATCCTTCTTAGCATCAAGTTCTCACCATGTTCATGTTCATTAGACATTTCATCAACTTCTTCACAAGCCAAATTGTTTCTTCCATTACCTCCTGAATATGGTTAAATTGGAATCACCAATATTCAGATATAAGAGTAGATAAATGTGTGGGGAAATATGAGATCTATTCCCAAATCCAAATTCCCAAAGGAGAGATCCAATTTGATCAACCAAGAGGTTAATGCACAATCAAATCAATCTATAAAGAATATGAAAGAGAGAGAAAATCCAATGTTTCCCTATAAAGGAGTTATGCTTGAAATTTGAAATAATTGAAATACAAGTACTAACCTTGAATTAGGGCAGATCTGGAAAATGCTAATTTTTTATGTCTGTGTACTTTCGGGCAATTCTGCAACTTGTGCTAGACTGGAAATGCCAAGATGAAGAAAACCTAAAAATCTTTCTCCAAGATGAGCTCAGGTTGACTTTGACCCTCATAAAAGGTCAAAGGCTAGATTCTTTATTTGAAGGTTGATTCTGATTTTGTTTGCAAATCTCAGAAGTTCACCGAAAAGGGTATCCAAATTCACTGTCAGATCTGAAATCCCACACCTGTACCTAAAATAAAATGGAGGTATTTTTTGTATGGGGGGTTTTCCTTGGTCAAACCCCAGTTTAGGAATTAACCTTGAAATTGAATTGAAATGTAGCGGGCATAAACAAAGCAATTGGAACAAATCACCTCACTTATGTTGATGTCCTTGTAGAGGATTTGAATCCTCAAATCCACAAGTAGGAATGCTTCAATGGATGTAGAATGAATGTAGGATGTCTCCAATCAATGGAATTTGATCTTCAACACCAATCTTGACTTGATCTTTGCATATGAGAAGGCTTGAATGAATGTAGAAGGATGGATCATCAAAGGGGCTCCAAAGAGATTGAATCCTTCAATAGCTAACAATGGATCTCCTTGATGGATGGATGCTTGAACACTTGAATACTTGAAGACTTTCTTGAATGCTTGAATTCACTTGCTTTCACTTGAGAGCTTTCTCATGAAATTTCTTGAGATGAGATGAGAATAATGGACGTTGGATGTGAAAATGAGAGAGGAAGGCCTCCTTTTATAGTGAACTAGGGCACAATCCTCTAGAGGGGCCACCTTGGAGAATTAAATCCCCATTAGGTCCTAACCTTTAGAAAATATACCTATATTAAATGCAATTATAGGATTTACCATTTTGAAACCCGAAATGGCTGACCCAGAGGTGGGAAAACAAATATCCCAAAAACTTGATGCCCAGAAATCAAGGAATTTGGAGATTTGAAAGAGGGGGGAAAAATCAAGGTTGGGACTGACCTGGTCAAATTCAACCTTGATCCTAACCTAGTTAGGTTCTAGCTTGATCCTAACCTAGTCAGGATCTACCTCGATTCTGACCCTGGGCCCAGATTCAGTCAGAATTAGGTCAAGAGGTCCCGGGGATGCCCAGAGACCTAGAAATGATATCAGGAAGGGATAGAATGCTAGAGATAGACATAAAATCCGATGATAACTATGATGAAGGCTAGGAGGACCTATTTCTAAGTCCCACCTAGAAAATAGAGCCATGGAAGAGGGAAATTAAGGAGAATCCTCAGTATCCTAACCCTAATTTCACCTAGAATGAAGGAATCAAGTGCAGGAAAGAAGTGGAAAGTGGGGAGAAAGACAAATACATGCAAAGACCTAATCAAGGTGCTCAACATGACCTTATACCACTCACTCAGAGGGCTAAATGCTCTTATCATGGAAGTGCTTCCATTTTAAGATGATATACCTCTAATCTTCTTTCCAGAGTTAGTACATTCAAAAGCTCTGTGTCCTTCACCACATTTGTAACAAGTACCTTTAAACCAAGATTTATCTTCTCTCTTCCCACTATTTTTATTCCTAAAGTAACCAGTATAGCTACATCTAGAGTAATTACCTCTTCTACTAGCAGGTTCATCTTTCCAACCTTTATCTTGTACTGCATTGTCAGATCTGCTACTTTCTCCATAAGATTTGCCTCTACTTCTTTGAAATCTGCCACCTCATCCTCTCTGTCTTTGTTCATGTCTCTTTGTTAATCTCTCTTCTACCTTCAAAGAAAATCAGTATGCTTCTTCCACACTTTCTATCTTAACATAACTAATCTCATCTCGAATAGATGTCCTCAAACCATTTAGGTATCTAGCCACTTTCTCAACTTCATCATCCACATGTCCAGATCTGATATCCAATTTGTAAAATTCATTAGTATATTCTTTCACACTCATGTCCTCTTGTCTCATATTTTGCATTTTTATCATCAAACTAACTTGGTAATCAATTGGAAAAAAATTCTTCTTCTTTTTCCAAGCATTTTCATCCATGTCAGGATCTTTTCTTTCCTCTCTTTTGTCTCTCAGTTTGCAAATGATCCCACCAAAGAGATGCATGACCTTTCAACTTTGTGACTACTATCTCAACCTTCTTAATATCAGGAGTACCTTCATACTTAAAGTAATTATCCATCTTAGAGATCCAATCCAAAAGTGCATCAGTCTCAAGTCTTCCATCATAGCAATAAATTTCAACTGCGGGTCTAGAGTTAGCCTTAGACAAAACTCTCAAAAGTCTTTCCTCATCCTGTTCAACTTTAGGTTTAGGATTAGGTGTTGCTTCTTCTTCATCACTAACATCTTCAAGATGTGCACCTCTTCTCTGGGCTATCTCTACAACTTCAAACCTAGTTGCAATCTTCCTAAACATATCCATGATAGCATTATCATTTCCTTTACCTTGAACCATCTTGACAATTAGGTTCCAAAAAGACCATAACCTTCTACAAGTTATAGGTCAAATCTCAAATCTGCCACCCTATAAACAATCAAATAAGGTTCACCATGATCCAATCCATAAGAAAGAACTTTCTCTGATACCACTTGATGCAAAGGGAAGGCAAGGTGAAGGCAGAATCAAGGTTAATTAAGACTACTTAAACCCACAAACATGCCCTGCGAAGAGTCACACAATAGAAGCAATGTAATTACCACATGAAATTGGTGAAAACATAATGGATATGAGACAATCAACTAGTAACAACACTGGAACAATTATATTAATCATTCAACATGCCTAGTTGTGAGGCCTTCCAAGTTTCGGCCTTATACAATAATAATTATGCATTCAGAGTCTCTGCTCTCATATTATCTTCTCAACTTCTTCTACTACCATTATACTACCATCTACGTGTTGGAAACTGAATTGAAACAATTGTTGTATTTTCATTGATGTCAAACCTTAATTGGAAAGACTATTACTACTTAGGAAAGTACTATATCTATTTGAGTGTTGCTAAGGGGCTAAGCAAGGTTGGTAATAATAGCACCTAGGGAAAGGTTGAGTTATCTTGATACTATAAAGCATACTTGACTATGTTGCACTATGATGAGATAATGTATTGTTTATCTTAGTAAGACTAAAGACTAAACTAGTAGGCTTAACATAGCAAAGAATGGAAAAATCATGTTTAAGTTGAGTGATGTTAGTGTCGGCCAAGTTAGTATACATCAACTGAGCATCAGTAAACTACCGAGGAAATAGTTTTCATTATTGACTGAGCGTTCTACATGAAGATTGAGTGAACAATCATAGTATTGACCAAGCATCAACAATTTTATATTTGAAGAGAATTTAATTTTGGAGCCGACATTGTTGAATTCTTGGATTATGTAAAATGTGTTGACTTTATTTATTGATTTTTTGGAAGCATTAAATGCATTGTAAAATGTTTTATTGTAAATCTTTAAGAGATTTGAGATGATTCTAGAAAAGGAGCTGAAGAACATAAAGTGGGTAGATTCAATGAATCTGACCTAACCCTAAGATCTGTGATTGAGATTGAGTGGAAAAAGATGAGTTTGTTGGTGTTTAAAAACACTTATGCCAACTAGGGCTGCCAATATGCCTATGATGGATATTAAAGACTGGTTAGTTCCAAATGTGGGCAATCTATAGGCAACTGGACCAACTATAGGGATGGATTTTCCCTCTTCTGCTTCTGGCTCTGTCAAACCAAGGTGGGTACACCTGATCCAATAGTTGTAATTCTAATTGATAACTTCAACTCTACCCCTTATTTCTTTATTGGATCCTTTAACAGATAAAAATAGTGAGAGAATACTAAACAACAACCTATTGTTCATTGATCCTCCATCACTGTGTAGGACAACATAAAAGTAAATAAAAGTAAAGTACTGGTAATGATTTTAAGATTTGGGACTTTGAAATCTGAATCACCTTCTCAGAACAAAGATAGGAGAATACAGGCCAGTGTCTTATCCATTGGGCAACAGAGTTAGAAAATAGAAAGGATCCCAAAAAAACTTTGAGAACAACTGGTTTTTGAAACATAAATACAAATACCCCAACTCTTCCCTACTTATAGATAATCCTTATGCGAATTCAATGAACATATATTTTACTTTGAGTAATATTTAATCCAACCCTAGGTCAGAACTAAAAGTGAAATACATACACATAAACCCTAAAATAGGCTTAAAGATTCATAGAACAAACACAATGGAGAGGTAAAGATTTGATATTTGTATTAAGTATAACCATGATCATTTACATACCTCATATTCTAAACAACAAAATTACTAGACAATGGTGCCAACTAGTATCTCTTCTCTATTATCCTAACAAAACCATACAAATTTACAATCCTCGACTGAGGAGTAGCACTTCAGAATTTCCTTTTTCTTCTTACACCTAACTCACTCAATGCCTAGAATGACCATGGGAAATCCTTTTATATACAAGGAGATGCAATAAGCTTCCAGTCATTCTAGGGTTTACAAAATATCAACCCTAAAACTTTACAACAACTACAAAATTTACAATAAATACACTCAGTCACAATGGCAAGGAAATTGCAGTTGAGCCAACCTTCTTCACATCTTTTAATGCAATCCTTGGCTAGCTATTAACAAATCTGATCTGTAATATTTGTTGTCCATTCTGTAATGAATATTTCCTCATATCTCAACCACCCTTATGACTCAAAATTAACTATTCTGATCTACTTTATGAAGTTGGTGGTGTATCTTCACTCTCCACAGCTGGCATGTACTGATATTTCCATTTATTATACACCTCTTCACTTGGGAACTCAAACTTAACAAATTCATCCTTCCCGGTAGACAACTGTTCCCATTCACTTATGATCTGTGTGATTTTCTGTTGAATGGTGTCAAACATCAATCTGGCATTTATCAACATTTTAATTGTGCCACTGAAAGAAGACTTATCACTTAAAACATTAGTGATTCATTCTATGAGGAGTCCATCTAACTCCTCCCTCCACTGATAAGCTTCCTTAAATTCTCCTTTGTCTGTGAAAATAGGAGGCACCAGTTCATAACCTGAAAGCATTAATTCAGATTTCAACATACTTGTTCTCCTGATAAAATTATCCACAAAAATGTTGAAATGCACCAATTTCTTCACAATTTGATGCAATGGCTTTATTAAAGGATCCGGGTCTTCCTGTCCCTTGGATAACATACGAAATAGTTTTACATTGGGAGACCTTTCAATCCATCTTTTCAAAACTAGAGCCATTTCATCCTTCTCTTTATTAATAACCTTAAGCAAAGAAATTAACTTATCCATATGGCCATGTATAATAGAAGGCTTTAAATCTACTACAAATTCCATAATCACCCCTACTATTTTTTCTTCATATTTCTGATTTACCAAAGCTATAGCCTTTGCGTTCTCATTCCTTTCCTTTTCCAAATTTTCCCTGATTTCCCTCAATTTATTTGTTTCCTCTGTCAGCTTCAGCTTCTCCCAAGCAACCCTTGCATCCATATCTATTTCTAGGAGTGGTGAGGGTGGAAATTCAATTATTGGGCTTGAAGATGAAGCCACCGTAGGCTTATCAGAAATTGCTAATTGAGGAGATCTTTGATCCTATGGCCCTAATAACTGGACAATCAGTTTGTCCTTTTGAATTAGCTCAACTTTGAGCTCATTATAAGATTTAAGGACCATTTCAAATTTGAGCCTAAGCTCTTCCTTTTCTCTGGCATCCTTCTCCGCCACACTAACATTGAATTTGGCAGTTTCAAGAATTAAATTAGATGCCTCCACACCAGATGTTTCTCTCACTCTTTGAACCATTAGGCTCCCTGTATATCCTGTGGAGAAATCACTCCTCTTCCCTTTATTTTTATCTTTATCTAAAGACCACATGACCAGAGCAGCATGATCTTCAGAAAAAGTAATTCCCCTAGCTGCCTGCTTAGCCTGTTCTAGTGTAGCTAGGGTCCTTACCTTGCTCTTCCTTACTTGGTCAAAAACAATGGCATCAGCAATGTCCCATTCTAGTAGGATCAGAATCCCTGCTGTATGAATCATGGCTCTCCCTTCTTCTGGAGTGATCTTCTCAAATTGTCTAGCCATTTGTGCCTTGGTCTCCTCCTCTATCTCTTTCACATCTTTATCAGGGGATTCTTCCTTCTTCTTCTCACAAATCTCCTTAAACTGATTGATTTTCATTCTCCACAAGAATTATGAGAAGGCCCTAGTTTTAACAAAATCATCATCAGCAAGGAAAGAGTTACTTGCCTATTTTAGAATAGGGTCTATTTTTTTACCCTCAAATTCTTCTACTATGAGATCTATGGCCACCTCTTTAGGTGCCTCCGGCATTCCCTCCTGCAAATCTTCATTAAAAATAAAAAGATTTCCTTCATCCCTTAACTACACCAGCTGTTCTGCCGCTCCATGCTCATCCAACTGAATAGGGGATTGAGAAGGAGAGTAAATCTCCTCTGCCGGTCTTTCTTCTTCTTGTCTTTGCCTTTTTGGGGAAGGTGCCTGCACTGCTAGATCACCAAGTGGTCTTTTCCCTCTTGAAGTGGAAGGAACATCTTCACTTCCTTGTTGTGAGGTCAGAAGGATAGTATATCCACTCTTCTTTTGTACTGTGTACACCCCCTTAGGGATTAACTTCATATATTTAGGCTGGTTTAAGATCTGCCTAGCCTTTTCTGGATCTGTCTTAGTCACAGATACCCTTTTCTCATTAACAGCACTCATGAGTCCCTCAAAATTCTCCATAAGGACATTAAATTTTCTAGCCCATGGCTCAAAACTAATCAATGGGTCATAAGTTTTATCAAAGTTCTAAATAAAACCTATAGACTTACTATAAATCACCCATTTTTCTTTCTTAATCTCCTGAGCTTGAAGGTCAAACTCATTTCTTATTATGTCTTCTAGAAAATTAAATTGATGCTCAATAAGAGCACACCTCACCTTATCTTTGAACATGCCTGAAAGGAAACCCTCTGTATCTACACACCTCACCACTACCCTTGACATTCTGTAGGGTTGCAAAACCTTATGCAAGTGCACCTATCCTCCTTTTGTAATTACATACTGATGTGCCAGAGTTACATCAGGAAAGAAAGTTCCTCTACCTTTGCCAGTGAGTGTGGTTTCTTGTAAATTTCCAATCTGTCTTAAGATCTCAGCATATCCTAGCTTCAAAGGGACCTGATATGGCAAAATATAAGGTGCCACCTTACTGCCATACACTCTAAATACTGTGGAGACTGGATATAAAATAATGTCTCCAAAATTATGGACAATGGTAATGTCCTTGCAGTAATCCATCGGCCTAATCAATCTTAAAAACTCTCCTGGGATTCTTGGATTATCAATAAATAAAAGAGACCTAAGCCTCGATGCAAAATCCCTATCAAAGGCAATATAAATAGCATCAGTTCTGTCCCAGGACAAGGCTGTGATCCAAAATTGCACTGGGAGAGTCTCTCCATATCTTTCCTTCTCAATATTCATCGTTGTACTAAAAAACTTCTCACCCTTATACAAAAACATGTACGTAAGCATCGAGTACCATCCAAATGGTCTAGAGACCTTCATATTCTTAATCCCTATTAATCCTTCATGAATTATTTCAGCCAAATGAGAAGCAAAGTAAAAAATGAGGGCTAGCTGGGGGTGGAGTGACTGCACCATTATGAACATAAAAGGTACTGGCATATGAGTCTTCTCATCATGCCCTAGGATCAAAGATAAAGACTTATAAACTTCTTGTTCCTTTTTACTGAATAAATCTAACCTGATGGGCTCTGGTGTACTTGAACTGATAGCACAAATTGATCCTATCTGATCAAAATATTGCCTTAGAGGCCCTGCCCTTAGATAATCCTTCTGTGCCTCATAAATCTCAGTGAACTCCGTGAAATCTATTTTCTCCAACCCCACAGATGGTTCATTTAATGAGAAAACCTATCTAATCTCATCCTTGGTAATGCTTATCAGGTCTCTTCCACTTATATCCCTGACACATCTTGTCATAGGATCATAGCATTTAGCAATCTGTATTAACAATTCATCATCCATGAAAACCCCAGGGCATACCAACCTCCCAATGTCAAACTACCATACATTACTAAGGGGCGCACAAGTGTTCCTTTGTGAATATGCCGATTTAAAAAGAATAAGACTATTGTGCCTATCGCCCACTTTAGCATCTCTCATCCAATTCCCTTTGTCATAGAGACCTTCTGAAACTGAATCTCTAGGATGTCTCAGAGTGAGCTATTTTACTCTTTATGCCCCATTATCAGAAAATGGGAGCAACTGCATCAAATCCTCAAAAATTCCTCTCTTACTATATTCTGTTTGACTAGACAAATTCCTCTTGGGAGGCATTTTGAAAATAGGGCTTCTTACTAAGGTATGAATTCCCAAGAAAACTTTTAAACAATATCAACTAACAATAGGAAAGAAGACCCCACAAAGCTTTACAAATTTCAAATGACTTAAACACAGGAGAAAACCTACCAGGCACCTGAAAAATCTTCTGCTTGAAAGCACTACATGAAAAATATATCGCCAGAGAACACACGAGAGCAGTGAAGAAAAACAATAATCAAATTCTGGTATATAACATCTACTAACAGCTCACAATTCTCCTACATGTAACAAATTTATTCCACCATTACTAAGGTTGGCGGCCCTATCACTCACTGGACGTGAAAACGTCATTCAAGAGAAAAATTCAAATTCAAGCCGTTGATATATTTCATTTTCAGCGCATCGGGCGGTAGACAATCTTATCAGCAAAATCCTATAGTACCTTTAGCAAGCCAGTTCTCGACCAATGAGAACATTTCAAAATTAGCATGTGCAGAATTAAATTCCTTAAGTTTATCCTGGTCTGAGTAGTGATCTTTACACGTCAACATCACCCGTGGCCAATCAAAAATGACCGCCTCATCAATATATTTAACACAGAGGACCCACCAAATAGCTTCCATCTCTTTATCCAAATCAACGGTTGTCACTAAACCAAAAACTTAAAACTTGAGCATCTCATCCCAACGGTTTAATGACAACTGTGAGATCTTGCAGCACTTTAATCATCTGAGAAACTAAGGTCCCACTGTGACACATCAGCAGGTAGATATCAAATCAAAACATGTCATGCAGTAAAAGACTGACAAGTGGACCCAGTCCCTTTTCCTTTCTAACTTGAAGCACTTTGAAAATAGTTAGATCACAGTTGTTATCCAACCAATAAGAAGTAAACACGTCAAAGTGAACTGGCGCAATAAGGGGCCCACTGAGCACTTAAGTCTTTAAGAAGATCGGACGGTCGTCGCTATACCGCGAACTTAAAATCCTCACATCTTTGATCAACGGTATAATGAGAAATGTCCGATCAAACTAAAGATTAACCCTTTGGAAAACATGACCCCACAAATAAACACATCACCTTCTGTCAGTCAAATCACATTGTGCCATGTTTTCATACGAGCGGGTCCCTTCTAACTATCCTTTACCGTCTTTAAATATGCGTCAGCCGCCACCTAGCTTTTCTGAGAACCAATAAGAACCAAAAGATTGTAATGACCTGGCACTGTTAGGACCCACCGAACCTTTTCAAATAAAGCCAATCTGACGGCTGTCGCTATACCGCAAGCTTAACATGCAAGCATCTTGGATCAATGATATAATGACCACCGTAGATCTTGTTCACCCTTTAAAGTCTGCAAACTCTTCCTCCAATCGGGCCCGCCTTTGAGATAGGTGGCAACTTGTCGCTATATCGCATGTCAGAGAAAATTGACAATCAGGGTCTTGCGGTGTAACGACAGCCACTCATTTTGGAAAGTGAAAACCTTAGGAAAATATACCGAAAACTTAGGCTTAGAGAAATAAAAAGGAGAAGAGGGGAACGGGGCCCAACAACCTTCTAACCGCAAATGCATGACTTAAAAATGTTAAAGGCACATGCGGATTAGCACTCTTAGTGAAACAAAAAGGTAACACGGGAAAACAAAAAGGGAACAAACCAACCTAGGGTTTCAGAAGTGAGGGAGGAAACCCAAGCCAAAAACCTAGATATTTCAAAGCTACAAACGCAGAGTCAAGAAATATTTAAAAAGTGATAACAGAGTTAACCTAATTGAGGAAAATATAAGGGAACCTGAACATTTTGATATGGATGCACATGGTGAACAGAGAATGCTGAAAGAGAAAATTTTTATTGATTGAATAAGAAGAAAAGGCTAAAGGAGAAGTGAGGTGATTGCTTGAAGAAAAGTTCCGAGCAGATCAGTGATGGAAATGGCAAAGTTTCAAATTCAGTAAACCAACATTAGTGTATGAAATCAGATCTGATATTTGCAAAGTGAGTTGTATATTTTTTAGATAATACTGCTGCTACTTTCTAACCATTATAACAATCAAAATCCTTTTAACAAAGGTTGACCTCACAGTCATATGTTAAATCCTTTGAACAAGGTTGCATTCTAATAGAGTGTATGTAAGTCTTATGACTAGGCTCACTTTTAACAGGGTGATTGAAATCCTTTAACCGGGTCACATTTAATAGTGTGTATTGTAACCTTTGACAAGGTTGGCTTTTTACCAAGCTCACTTCAGAAGAGTGAAAATAATAGTAGCATGTTACAAAGTGGTTTTTCCCAAATTGGGTTTCCACTATAAATCCTGCTATTTATACTTGTGTGAATGTTTAGATCTGAACATTACTATTTTTTACAAGTTAAGTTATAGCTAGGTAGTGAACTGCATTGTTAGATGTTTCTATTATTGAATTAGTGATGACTGAGTTTGTTTTGGTTTTGGATCTGATTTAAGGATAAGTTTATGAGATTGTTTTATACATCAGGACCTAAGAATAACTGATTCACCCCCCTCTCTATTGTTCTAAATCATATTAAAAATTGGTATCAGAGCTCAGTTGCTTATTATTAGTGTTGACAGATATCAAGTTTAAAGGGGCTTGAAGCAAATGCTCAGGATGTATAAGAAGGAGGTACCGTAGCTGAACAACAAAAATTTCCCTGCATGGCAAAGCTTGATGAAGCTGCATCTAGCCGGTATTGGTGACTCTGCAAAGTACTACATTGAGAATAGTTATGTCTCACCTATCGCACCTTTGATTGTCGAAGAAATGAGAGCTAAGCAAGAACATGATCAGGAAATGCTGGAAATTGCATCTGCCCTAAGCTATCCAAAATTTGAGGACATTAAGGACTGCACAACCACTAAGGATATGTGGGAGACTCTTGCAAGGATCTATGGTGGTGACTTGAATGTGCTAAAACCAAAGGCCGAGAGTCTTAGAGGTAAGTTTGATGAAATGAGAATGCAAGAAGGTGAAAACATTGCACAATATTGTGGTAGAATAAAAGAAGTTGTGAATGCTATTAGAGGAGCTAATGGGACTATTGATGATGAAACTATAATTGGGAAAGTATTAAGAACCTTGCATCCTATATATGCTATTAAGATCTCAGCTATTTAGGAATCTAGATGTAACTCTACTAATGTGCTTACTTTGGAAAGTTTGGTTTGTAAGCTAACTGCTTTTAAACTCTCTAATTATGATAATTTCACTATTGGAAGTATTAGAAATGTTGAATTTTTTTTTAAGTCATAGCTAGTTCTGAACAAGCCAAAGAAAGAAAAAGAAAGATGCATCATTGAAAGTGAAAGTGAAAGTGAAAGTGATAGTGAAAGTGATAGTGACACTTCTGATGAAGATCTAGAAGATCTAGAAGCTCTTATGGCTAGAAGACTAAGAAGAGGAAAAGGAAAGTATAAAGGTAAACTCCCTATTATATGTTTTGCATGTAATAAAGTTGGTCATATAGCTGCTAGATGTCCTGACAGGAAGGATAAAGATGATGAAAGGAAAAGCAAACACAAAGACATAAAAGATGACAGAAGCTACCGATGGAATAGAGACTACAAGGGAAAAGGTAAGAAATCTTGTTACATTGCTGAAAAAGAGACTGACACTTAGTGATGATTTTGAAATTGAGGTAGTTTATGTGGCAATGAAAGATGAATCTGATGAGGATGAGAAAACTGCATTGATATCCTATGTGAACAAGAATGATAAATGGATTATTGATAGTGGATGTTCACATCACATGACTGGTGACAAAAATAAGTTTGAGACCTTACATCATTACAGAGATAAAAGTGTAAAATTTGGTAATGATGCACCATGTCCTATTAGAGGAAAAGGTTTGATTAAACTAACTGATAAGATATCTTGTTGAAATGCATATTGGGTTGAAGGACTTAATTACAATTTGTTAAGTGTTGCTCAGCTTAACAAAATTGGTTACCGAGTGGAAATTCATCACAAGCAAGCTAAAATATTTGATGCTACTAGAGAACTGATTGGAAGTGGAGATCAGACTAGAGGTAATTTGTTCTATCTTGATCTATCTGAAGAAACATGTTTAATTGCACAACTTGATGATATTTGGTTATGGCATAAAAGGCTGTGTCATATTAAATTTGACAATCTGGTAGAGATAAGTAAGAAGAAAAAGGTAAGAGGTCTACCTAGATTGAAGATACCTGAGAATGTGATGTGCAAAGAATGCCAGTTAGGAAAAATGACTAAGTCAAGTTTCAAGAGAAAATCCTCTACTTCTGAAAATATTTTAGATTTGGTTCATACTAACCTTTGTGGACCTATGGGTGTACAAAGTTACTGTGGTGCTAGATACTTTACCTTATTTGTTGATGATCATACTAGGATGATGCATGTGATGTTTCTAAAAGAAAAATATAAAGCTTTTCAATATTTTAAGTGGTATTTGGATAAGGTTGAAAAGGAGACAGGTAGTAACCTGAAATGTCTTAGATTTGACCAAGGTGGAGAATTTACATCAAATGAATTTAATCTATTTTGCAATGATAGAGGAATTAAAAGATAGATGTCTACACCTAGAACACCTCCACAGAATGGTATAGTAGAAAGGAGAAATAGATCTATCTTGGATTGTGCAAGGACATTGACGATTGAAAAGAATGTGGCACAAAAATATTGGAAAGAATCTATAAGCACTACTGTCTACTCTCTTAACCGAGTATAGATCAAGAAAGGTACAAATCTGACACCCTATGAATTATGGCATGGGCATGCACCAAGTGTTAAATACTTGAGAATCTTTGGAAGTAAGTGCTATATATTAAATGACACTAGGAATGGAAAGTTTGATGCTAAGAGTGATGAAGGCATATTCCTATGGTACTCCACAAAAAGTAAAGCTTATAAGTGTTTGAACACTAACACTAACAAAATTGTGGAAAGTGTGAATGTCAAAATTGATGAGTATGCATAAAGAAATGAAGCTAATAGTAAAAGAGAACTAGAAGATTATACATCTTTTGTGTACATTGAAGAGGAAGAAGAGGCAAGTAACAGACTTGCACTTGATGTCGAGTCTCGGGTAAGCAATGCCAAGTGATAGATGGAAGCTATCAAGTGTTAGGAAAATAGTGCCGAGAAAGAACAAGAACATGCTGAGCTATAAGAAAATGTTGTTGAATATTAGGAAGAGGTTTTTGAGCATTCTGAAGTTGAATCTAACAATCTTGTTGAGGAACATGATGAAATAGAGGAGAGAACAACTGAACCTATTTTGGCAAAATATGTGAGAAGACATCACAAGCCTGAATAGATAATTGGAGACAAAGATACTGGAATCCAGACTAGAAGTAAGACTAAGGATCCAACATGTCTACTATGTGAATTTAAATCAAAGACAACTAGAGAAGCATTGGAGAATGAAGACTGGATACAAGCAATGAATGAAGAAATTGACCAGATTGAGAAGAATGATACTTGGACTCTGGTGCTGAGACCTGAAAACAAGAATGTTATAGGAACAAAATGGGTATTTCAGAATAAGATGAATGAAAATGGTGAAATCACTAGGAACAAAGCTAGGCTAGTATGCAAAGGCTATGCACAAGAACAAGGAATAGATTATGGGGAGACATTTTCCCCTGTAGCTAGATTGGAAGGAGTAAGAACTCTACTTGCATATGCTACTTATAAAGATTTCAAGGTATATCAAATGGATGTCAAGTCTACATTTTTTAATGGTATATTAGAAGAAGAAGTTTACGTAGAACAATTAAGAAGGTTTTATTGATCCAAACAGAAGACACATGGTGTGCAAACTGAACAAAGCATTGTATGGATTGAAGCAAGCACCTAGAGCATGGTATGAGAGGTTGCACAACTACTTGATATAGATTGGATTTTCAAGAACAAATGATACAAGCAATCTGTACATGAAAGATCAAGAAGGCAAAGGTATCTTGTTGGAAAAAAAATTTGTTGATGACATTATTTTTGGTGGACAAGATGCATTATGTAAAAATTTCTCAAATGAAATGCAAATTGAATTTGAAATGAGTATGTTTGGTGAGATCAAATTCTTTGTTGGTTTACAATTATATCAGAAGAAGAATGGAATTTTCATTATACAATCTAAATATGTTAATGAAATACTGAAAACTTTTGGGATGGAAGATTCTAAACCAGTGGGAACTCCTATGGTTACTTGACAAAAGTTATCTAAGAATGATGATGCTGCAGAAGTAAATCAAACTCTGTACAGATCCATGATTGGAAAATTGTAGTATGATGTACATAGCAAACTAGATATTGCATTAGCTATTGGGATTATGGCAAGATTCTCTGCCAATCCTAAGGAAACACATATGATGGCCATGAAAAGAATTATGAGATACTTGAAAGGAACTTTTGACTATGGTCTATATTATAAGAAGGATGACAAATTTGAACTCCAAGTTTATATAGATGTTGATTGGACAGAAAATGTAGATGATAGAAAGAGTACTAGTGGTCGAGCTTTCTTTCTTGGACAGATATTAGTCTCCTAGACAAGCAAGAAACAAAATTGCATTTCCCAATCTACTGTCGAGGCCGAGTATGTTGCTGCTGCAGTAAACTATTCAAACTTGGTATGGATAAAAAAATTGTTGATGGGCATGAAAGAAGAAATCATTGAACCTATTGTTATTTTTTGTGACAACACAAGTGCTATCAATATTTCTAAGAATCTAGTGATGCACACTAAGACCAAACACATTGCAATCAAGTATCACTACTTGAGAGAATTAGTACAAGACAAAGAAGTCTAAATGGAATATGTGAATACAAAAGAACAACTAGTAGACATATTCACTAAACCTTTACCCATAGAAGCTCATGAGTATTTCAGAAGTCAATTAGGGGTTCTTCCCCTAACTGAGGCTGCCTAGACAAGCTAGGAGCACTGCATCAAATGTGCTATAGTAGAACATTTGACAAATTGATGCAGAAGATTGTCACACTTTAGGGCTGGCCTAGAGTTGTGAAGAGAAGCAAAGACAATGAATCATTCATAAGCAAGATGACAAAGGGAGAAACATTGAGTTGCACAAATATTATCTACATCTGATGGATGTATGTTTTAGTTGCTGCTTTGGCATTTTTGTCAAAGAGGGAGAATGTACTGATATGATAACACATGAGATATGATAACACATGATACTGAAAAACAAGAGTTGATGAGTTGATGGAACTAAAAGGAAAGAGGATGATGAAATAAAATGAAGAATCGGGATAGAGGGAGATCTGAATACTTTTGACGGTTATAGAAGTGAGGCTTACAGGATTTTGAATCAGAATGAAGCTAAGGATATTATAAATAATTTTTTGATGGACAGATAAGATTTTGGATTGGTTGGTAATCCATGTGTTATTCAGATGATATCATATGGTGTTTCCATCAATGCCAAAGAGGGAGATTGTTGGAAACTGAATTGAAATAATTTTTGTATTGTCATTGATGTCAAACCTTAATTGGTAAGACCGTTGCTACTTAGGAAAGTACTATATCTATTTGAGTGTTGCTAAGGGGCTAAGCAAGGTTGGTAACAATAGCACCAAGGGAAAGGTTGAGTTATCTTGATAATACAAAGTGTACTTGACTATGTTGCACTATGATGAGATAATGTATTGTTTATCTTAGTAAGACTGAAGACTAAACTAGTAGGCAACTGAGCAAAGAATGGAAAAATCATGTTTAAGCTGAATGATGTTAGTGTCAACTGACTTAGTATATGCTGAGAAAAATTATAGTGTCAATCAAGCATGAGTAAATTGCCAAGCAAATAGTTTTTAGTATTGACTGAGCGTTCTACATGAAGACCGAGTGAACAATCATAGTATTGACTGAGCATCAACAATTTTATATTTGAATAGAATTTAATTTTGGAGCCGACATTGTTGAATTCTTGGATTATGTAAAATGTGTTGACTTTATTTATTGATTTTTTGGAAGCATTAAATGCATTGTAAAACATTTTATTGTAAATCTTTAAGAGATTTGAGATGATACTAGAAAAGGAGCTGAAGCACATAAAGCGGGTATATTCAATGAATCTGACCTAACCCTAAGATCTACGATTGAGATTGAGCAGAAAAAGATGAGTTAACCTAATTGAGGAAAATATAAGGGAACCTGAACATTTTGATATGGATGCACATGCTGAACAGAGAATGTTGGAAGAGAAAATTTTTATTGACTGAATAAGTAGAAAAGGCTGAAGGAGAAGTGTGGTGATTGCTTGAAGAAAAGTTTCGAGCAAATCAGCGATGGAAATGGAAAAGTTTCAAAGTCAGTAAACCAGCATTAGTGTATGGAATCGAATCTGATATTTGCAAAGTGAGTTGTATATTTTTCAGATAATACTATTGCTACTTTCTAACCATTGTAACAGTCAAAATCCTTTTAACAAAGGTTGACCTAACAGTCATATGTTAAATCCTTTGAACAAGGTTTCATTCTAATGGAGTGTATGTAAGTCCTATGACTAGGTTCACTTTTAATAGGGTGATTGAAATCCTTTAACCAGGTCACATTTGACAGTGTGTATTGTAACCTTTGACAAGGTTGGCTTTTTACCGAGCTCACTTCAGAAGAGTGAAAATAATAGTAGCATGTTACAAAGTGGTTTTTCCCAAATTGGGTTTCCACTATAAATCCTAGTGTTTATACTTGTGTGAATGTTTAGATCTAAACATTACTATGTTTTACAAGTTAAGTTATAGCTAGGTAGTGAACTGCATTGTTAGATGTTTCTATTATTGAATTAGTGATGACCGAGTTTGTTTTGGTTTTGGATCTGATTTAAGGATAAGTTTATGAGATTTTTTTATACATCAGGACCTAAGAACAACTGATTCGCCCCCCCCTCTCTATTGTTCTAAATCATATTAAGACTACGCACTACCTAAACATCAACCTAAGATCCAAACATATAGCCATCAAATCCACAAGTTGGCTAGTCAGGAATTTAATTACAATATAGGTCCACTTAGGAGGAGAAAGCAAAACTAAAGCTAGAAACAACAAAACATGATGCAAAGTTGCATTTAGGTCCACACATGATCTAAGAATAGATCCCCAACCATGCAAGATCCATTTTCCCTACACAAAACCGTGCAAGCCAAAATGCCACACATTTCATGAGAGAAACTAGAGGAAAATTGATGCCCGAGGAAAATTGTGATAACTTCCAGATCCAAATGAATTAGGACATGCATCCTTAGGAGAATTCTCAAGATTAGGTCCACATCAATGCATTCACTTTGCAAGGCAAGAAACCAACAACAACATCAGCGACAAAAAAAACATTAGACTGGTACAGGAAACAAGAAATATTTTTGGTGATGCAAGATTTCTCAAGACCCAAGATGCTCCTACATCAAATACTTGGATAGAAAATTATGTTGTAAAACTATTTTACGAAAGATTTAAATGTAGCTCTAGATATGATTTCCATATTTCCATTACAATGATATACCAAATTAGTGAGTTCCCAAGTTAAAGTCAATGTTTTAAAAACTATAATAACAAAATTAATTAGCCAATGGGCTATATTTAGCTCGGACTTCCACAGGAATTCCTTCAAATCACACCTAGAAAAAGGGGAAAACACTCATAGAAATTGGAAAACACCATCAAAACACATTCTCAATTATTTTCCAACATAACAAAGGGTGCTAGCATTCATTTTCTTGGAACAAACTATTTCACTTGAATGAGATACCTTTAATCTAATCAGTTGGGCCTTCTTTCATTTATTTTATTATTTATTTTTAGAGCCCACTCTTCTTATTTTTTCACTTGTTTGGTTTAATTCATCATTTCATGATCACACTACCTATGGGAAGAGTCTTATAGATAGGCAAGTAATATTTTCCTCTTTCCTTATGTATCTATAGATCAATGTATTGAGAATTATATGTATTTTAGGTTAACAAGTGTATCAAATATAGTTTGTAACCTAATATTCTATATTTTTTAAACAAGTGGGTTGATGTAAAATCAGATGATTATAGTCCATACAATGCCACAACCCATAACATAGAATATAGGAATGCATGCTAGGTTGCTAAAGGAATAGAAAAGGTAAAATTTATATTTAAATGTAATAAAACCTATAATGTTAGATTATATGTTGAGAATAATTAACAATACAAATATAATAATATATGATGCTTGAATTTTTTGAGATCCATGTAACCAATGATTAGGGCCATTATCAAGGATGAAATACTACTAGCAACATTAATTTGGAATACAATGAAAAAATGGTGTTTAAATATTAATGAATTTAGTGTGTGTTAGAAGTTCATGAAACTATATAATTACCTTAACCAAATATACCTAAATAATGTGAGAAATACATCTAGCACATTTTACACTAGAATTGAGAGGTTACACCTAAAGATTGAACTTGAATGAACAAAAATGTACCTTAAATCAAGCTAAAACAATAACTCATCTTAGCCATTTTGAGATGAATGCAAAAAATGGTAATATTTCTAGAGACATCTCAGGGTTTTTGTTTGCTAAATAGTAGCAGACCAGGTGTCTTTGCAAACCGCTTGGGCAAAAAGTCACTTTGAAATTTAAAATTAGGAAAAACTGAAACTTCTTGAAAAGTACACAATTGTTGGAATGATGTTGTGAATCACCGGGATGACAAGAATGAGCCGTTTGTTTTGTAGTATAGGGAGTAGTAACTCATGTTCTATGTTGTAGGCAATTATTCATTTCAGTTTGATGGGGTACGACAGGAGCTCCTTTTTAACTGAAACCAAACTATCTATGTGCTAAAGTACTTATTTTCAAAATTGAAAAAATACCTCAAAAGAAGTTCTTGAGATGTATCCTATTAACCGAGATAGGTAACTCCTCTCCTTGTGGATTTGAAAGATGAAAGGCATTATGTTATTTACAATCTCTAATACTGAATGGCTCACTCCAAATAACATCAAACTTGAAATATTTTATGGGCCTACTCTTTAATTCATTGTTAGAATACATTATCTTTCCTTGATTGTATTTATTTATTTATTTGAGGATAAACCAAGGTATACTTATTTTATTTAATTAGGAGATTCTATGGAATCCCTACATGTATTTTTCCCTCAATTTCAAGTCGGACAACATGTCATATTTTTTGTTTTCTTTAATAAGGAAAATAGTTTATCCTCCTTAAGAGAATCTTGAACCTTTTCCTAAACCTATTATGGATGATGGAATTCATAGATTGGTGATTTACTCAGTAAATCCTCTCCTCATCTCTATAAATGAGATTCTCTCCTATCTTATTTTCTCTCTATGAAGTTATTTTAAATGAGCTCTCTCTCTCTCTCTCTCTCTCTCTCTCTCTCTCTCTCTCTCTCTCTCTCTCTCTCTCTCTCTCTCTCTCTCTCTCTCTCTCTCTCTCTCTCTCTCTCTCTCTCATATGCATAAATCATGAGGGGTTTTCCTTTGCTAACTTTTGTGTTGTAGGGTTTACTATTTAATTTAGTTATCATCTTCTCTAACCCTCTTTGGTTATCTTGCTGCCAAAGAGTTGTATTTGAATTCTTTTTTAGTTTGGCTGGTTTACCGCCAAACCCATTTCAATCTTTACTTCATTTTGATAACTTGTGTCGGCCAACCACAAGGTTTATCTTCTTTTTACTCTCATTTTTTGCAAGCTTTATACTAATCATATTTTTATTAGTATTTATTGGTCTTTCTTACAGGATTCAAAAATATATTATCTCTAATTTTTCTTTTTATACTTTCAAGATTCAAATATATAATATATCAAATTTCTTCTTAATCTCTCTATGAATGGAAGTTTATTTCATCTGTTTGGCAGGTGTATCTATACTATCTTTTTCATTATCTTTGTTATGGCAGACATTTTTTTTTATCCTAAGAAGAATAAAATGGATAATATGGATAATATGTTATAAAGATGGTGGGTATGGAGGATATGCATTGCTCTTGTCTATCATTGGTTGCAAAATTTTAATTTTCTTCTTTGAAGAAGAATGAAATGGATAATATGGATTTTTTATTTATTTACATTTGCTATTTTTTAAAATAAATATATTTTTACTTAGTTTAAATTATGTTTAAGGTATGAAATTATTTAAATTGTGATCTTTCTAACTAACTATGTGTTTCAATTATTACTATTTTTTAATGAAATTAATACATCTATTGTATTTAGGATTTTGTGTTTTGATGAATTTTTAATTTATGAGAAGACAAATTTTGAATTATATCTTGAAGAGCTTTCCAAGAGTGTTATTTATGGGAATGGGGAAGATAGACATATATAGCATTGTGATAGTCTTGATGATGTGGTAATAAATGAATTTAATAGTTACTATAATCTGAATGATAAGTAATAATTATTTGATCATTGGCTTCAAGCCCAACTTAATGCATTAGAGATGTACTCTAATAGAAATATTTACCCACTTTGTCTAATTTTTCTCAACATACCAATGGGTGGTAGTATTCATTTTCTTGGAACAACCTATTGAACTTGAATGTGCTATCAGAAACCTAATTTGTTATGCCTTCTTTTATTTATTTTAGTATTTATTTTCAAAGCCCACTCTTCTTACTTTTTCCCTTGTTTCATTTAATTCATCATTTCATTATCACACTACCTATTGGAAGAGTCTTATAGATAGGAAATTAATTTTGTCCTCTTTCCTTATGTATCTATAGATCAATGTATTGAGAATTATATGGATTTTACGTTAACAAGTGTATCAATTATAATTTGTAAACTAATATTCTATAATTATTTTAAACAAGTGGGTTGATGTAAAATTAGATTATTAGAGTCCATACAATTCAACAAATCATAACATAAAATAATGGAATACATCCTAGGTTGCTAAAGGAATAGAAAAGGTAAAAGTTATCTCCAAATTTGATAAAACCTATAACATTAGATTATGTGTTGAGAATAATTAACAATACAAATATAATAATATATGATGCTTGAATTTTATGAGATCCAAGTAACCAATGATTAGGGCCATTATCAAGGAGAAAATACTAGCACTAACATTAATTTGGAATGCAATGAGAAAATAGTGTCTAAAGATTAATGAATTCAATCTGTGTGTCATAAGTTGATGAAACTGCATAATTGGGACTTAACTAAATATACCCAAACAATGTGAGAAATACATCTAACAAATTTTACACTAGCATTGATAAATTACACCAATATTCCTCCCTCATAACATTTTTCCTAAAATGTACCATCTATATCTAAATTTACCTCCTAGGTCTGTAACTACCCCTTAAGGCTGACAAAATAAAATTTTATTATTACATAACATATATACATTTAATGAGAAGAGTTTCATAAATGGACCAAATTGTGAATAATGGAACTCCCACAAGTTTCCTCATGATCCCCGTAAATCAATAGCTTCAAGTTGAATCCTCACTTTCTTAGTCCTGAACTCTTGAATTAAGAAAATAAAATTATTCTAAACAATTATCCTCCAAGTTATCTATTTACCCTTGTATGAGTGAAAATTCACGATGACAATCTCTTGAAATCTCTTAGAAACCATCCTTAATTAATCTCTTCATAAAACAAAAAATTTGTCTCCAAAATATAACCTTTAAAATAAATGTATATTTTAAATTGATTAGCATAAACACATAAGGCAAAAATGGAAAGTATTAACAAAAATTGACAAACAGGATGTCCATATAAAACACCATTTGAAAGTGAGAAACTGTTATCAGATGGTATAATTCCTCCATCTTCTAAATCATCCTACCTTGAAAGTGAATGCATAAAGTATCATTTTTTTCTTATGGGAAAATGAGGAATCATTTATGCAAGATTTTTCGTATATAGAATTGTTATCCTCAATGCCAAAAAAGTTTCCTTCATATAATTTGTATTTGCAATTCCATTTATGAAGATTATATGGTTGAGTTATATGAAAATTTAATTATGAGTCCCTTTTTCTTACAACAGAAACATGTTTTTCTATTTAATTTTTGCCTCACCATTTATTATAGCTTTATGAATATAGTAACCTTTATCCTTTTGAAAATATTCTTCTACATCTTTCTTCATCCTACTCCTTCTCTTATAGTAATTGTCATAGCATTCTTTCAGTAGCAAGGAAATATTTCTCTACATTGACAGCCCCAAAAGGTACATAAAATAGATAACACAAGATACAAATACAAAGATATATTCATGTGAAATGGAGAGTGGGAATGGAGGTGCATGTGAATCAAACAAAGAAGAGGAGAATGATCTAAGTGATGGAGATGATGCTGATTCAAATGGTTTGGAGGCTGTTTGTGCCTCTTGGTGCTTTCATTTCTATGTCTGAGTTGTTTTTTTTATTACGAAAGGTTGGGTAATCTGCTATGTCATTAGTGATGCTTTTGCTAATGTTTGTGTTAGGAATAGTCCCAAGAGATAATTGAGAGGGGTGGGGGTGTGAATCATATATCTACAATTTTCAATTCTTTATCCAATTAAGTATACTTAAACTTTAAGCATAAACACAATGAAAGAAAACTTGAACACAACACCAATATTTTGGTTATTGGGAAACGCAAACAGGTAAAAACCCTGGTGGGAATTAACACCCACTAATAAACTACACTGGTGTATAATGATCCTTGTTAGAAGATCTTACAAACCTATTAGGAGTTGATCTTTACAATGAAATAACTACAATGACCTGGACCAAGGTTGGACCCTGTTAGGAATCTTTTATGATTGACCTTGTTAGGGGTGAGGATGCATTTTCTGAGATCTCACTGCTCAAAGGAGTGAAAGGTGTAACCTTCTGAATAACAGATATACACTATATCTAGATCTTTGTGAACTGCGAGGTAGACCTGTTGTCTTGATCAATTCCAATGAATAGAATACTCTATCTTTTATTTCACATAGACCTCTTCTTGATGACATAATACTTCACACTCTCTGCTCTTCTCTAATCTTTCATCTTCATGTCATGCTCCTTGCGATCACAAATGACCGGCTATAAGTATCTTTCCTCTAAATGATATAATCAAGTTAGCCTATTAGAACCACCTTGAAATCATATTAGAGAAACAATAAAACTCTCCAATAACATCTTAGTCAGCTCTACTAAGCATGCAACACAAACTGGGACCTATCCAAATCAATAAGTGTAGATGCATGCTACATACTATTGGCTCTAACAAATTAACTGATACTTTATGCTCAAGATGAATTACATCATGTGCTCTTAACCAAACATTCTTAAAACTTCTCCAATAACTAATGCAAGAACACATACCAAAATGATAGGTGCAACTCCTGTACCAATATAATCTCTGTCAGCTCTTCTCGATAAACACAAGAAACTACAACTGGTGAATAGTAATTGCACAACTTCACTTCTATTGCACATCAGACTTTGCATCCATGAATGTAACAACACTAACATGTCTCCATCACATATCCAAATGCGCAAGGCTCCATGATAACTATACAAACAATCACTCACAGAACACTGTCTATAACTCTGTTAGGAACACTGCTAACACAAGCTGCTACATAACTGTATGTACTAACAATTAACCTCTGCATCCATGATATCATGTTGATAACATGCCAATTCTACATATACTCAAATCTTACCACATAATTCTTCCACGCATGCTACTTACGATATGTTGTCATCAATGACAAATATACAGTCATCATTGGCTTTCTGGAAAATCTCCAACAATCTCCCCCTTTAGCATTGATGGCAACATATGGAATGAAAACCACCACCAATCCAAATGAACAATTATTTAATAACATTTTCCATTTCCTCATCAAAACTCCCCCAAGGATGAATCCTCCATCTACTTCAATATTCTTCAATATTCTCCATTTCCTCAACTGAACTGCTTCCATGATTGAATATTGCTCCCCCTTGCTGCTATATATTAATCCTCCTTAATTCTGTATGTACTCCACCTTTAATATTATTTTTCATGACTATATACTACTCCCCCTTTGACATCAATGGTAAAGGGCACCAAACATTTAAGCATCGGTACTACTCCTGAAGTAGAGTAGTCAACCATTCATCAGTCCCTAAGGACTGATGCTCTCTCCACTTTCTCTAATCAGAATCGAGGAAGGGAATTACCCCCAGCTTCTCCCTGAAATACTCAAAAGTATCCTTCCATAAAGGCTTTGTGAATATATCTTCTAGTTGTTCCTTTGTATTCACATAATCCAATTTGACTTCTTTCTATACAACTTTCTCTCTTAGGAAGTGATACTTAATCTCTATGTATTTTGTCTTTTCATGCATCACAGGGTTTTTTGACATGTTGATAGTGCTAGTGTTATCACAATGAATAACAATAGGATAATCAATCTAAATTCCAAAATCCTTAATCATCTACTTGATCGAAACAATTTGATGAAGGGTGCTCCGCTTAATACCACAAACACATAATAGAAACAAAGAAACAACAACAATATGCAAGAATAGAAAATTGGCTTCTTATTATCTCCACAAATGTGGAATTACAAACTTTCAGAATTACAATATGCAAAGCCACATGGGCATTCCCTTACAATATTCCGTAGGACAAAGCCTCGAATCAATACCTAGAACTGCTACCCAGAACTATCCCGAACTACCTAAGACAATACTACAGACCTTTCTTATATAGGCAATTTCCACCTCCTGAGAAGGTTCCAGAAATTTAGCCCTTTAGGCCGACTATACATAGAATTAATTTATTTTCACAATTTTTACAATAGGGTCGGCTCAAAAGAAATACAAAATATAATTTTAGGTAACCCAACTTCCGGAGGCCATAACTTTCTAATCGTAGCTCCATTTTTCTATTGTAACCACTTTTCAGAAATGCCATGATGAGATCTATAGTGCCTGACACATGCTAGCGCTAGTCAGCCGGGGGTCAACCGCAATCCGGAGCCTCTAAGACCTTCAAAATTGACTTGAAAGATTTCATACCCAAAAACCTCAATAACTTCACCAATACTAATGATGTGGCAATGAAACTCAACTAGTAGGCTGAAATGACTAAGATGAACCTCCAACTGTGAAATCAGAACATTCTGAAATCATATGACCAACATACTAAAAATCATAAGTTTCCATAAATAGTAGCTCCACACAAGATAGCCCTTATTGAAAAGAAACTAGAAATATTTTTGGGTGATGCAAGATTGCTCTTACACCCAGGATGCTCCTGCATCACAATTGTAGAACAATTCAAAGCTACTACAACTTACTCTACTTCTGTTGTTGACTGAGAAATACAATTATTCTTCTTGCTTGTCCAAGTGACTAGTCTATCACCAAGAAATAATGCTCCTCCTGATGTACTCTTTCTATCATCCATGCAGCCTACCCAATCTGCATATGTATATACATGAAGCTCAACATTCTCTGAATTAGGATACAATAGACCATAATCTATAGTGCCCCTCAAATATCTGAATATTTTCTTTACTACCATGAGGTGACTTTGTTTAGGCTCTGTTGCAAATCTTCCAACTATGCCAACTACATTAGAAATGTCAAGTATAGATTGAGTAAGAAATATGAATTTATCAATCATAGACTTGTACAATGTTATATCTACTACTAGAGAATCATCTTCTTTTGTAATCTTGCATCATATTATCATAGGTGTACCCACTGGCTTGGAATCATCCATCTTGAACTTCTTTAATATCTCTTTCACATACTTAGACTAATTAATTAAACTACCTTTCTCTACCTGCTACACTTTTAATCCCAAAAGGTATTTGATAGGTCCAATCATGCTCATCTCAAACTCGCTCTGCATCTCCTTAGCAAATTTTGCACTAATTTTTTCATTACACCCATCGATAATGTCATCAACAAATATAGCTACAAGTAGTAAACCTTTAGATGTCTCTCTTATAAATAGATTACAATCTGTTGCTCCTTTCTTGAATCCAATTTTTGTTAGATATCCATCAAATCTCTCATACCAAGCTCTAGGGGCTTTCTTAATTCCATAGAGGGCTTTCTTCAATCTGCATACCATATCAGGCCTGTCTGATAAGGTGAATCCTTCTAGCTACTCAATGTATACTTCTTCCTTTACCTCTCCATTCAAGAATGTTGACTTAACATCCATCTGATGAACTTTGAAGTTTTTGAATGTCGCATAAGCTAGAAACAACTTAATGGCTTCTAATGAGCTCATAGGTGCAAATGTGTCTGAATAATCAATACCTTCTCTTTGCACATATCCCTTACATACTAACCTTAATTTATTTCTTACTACTATACCATCTTCATTCATCTTGTTTCTGAATATTCACTTTGTTCCAATTACATTCTTATCATTAGGTCTTGGGACCAGTTCCCAAAAATCATTCTTAATAATCTGATCTAGTTCTTCTTTCATAGCATCATGCCAATCTGAATCATTACATGCATCTTCAACACTTAAAGGTTAAATCTGAGATAGTAAACATACCACTTCATTTCCTGATGAACTCTTTGCTTTTGATCTTGTTGTGACTTTTCCACTTTGATCTCCAATGATGTCATCCTTAGAGTGATATCTACATGTAAAATTTGGAACTTTAGGTGATACTATCTCATCTGCCTTCTGAGTTTCTTCTTCATTGGTTTTAGGGTCATTCAATAATACATCAATATTGTCAAACATCTCTTCAACAATTGTCTCACTAGTGGAAGGACTGGGTTCTTCTTCAATCATAGGTGCATAATCATGATATCTTTCTTGAACCATAAAATTTTCATCAATCTTAACATGAGCACTTTCAATGATCTTCTTCAATCATAAATTAAAACATCTATAAGCTTTGATTTTAGTAGAGTAACAAAGCAAAATACCTTCATCACTTCTTGCATCAAACTTTCTTATTGCTTCATCCCTCTTGATGTAGCACTCACTTCCAAAGATTCTAAATTATTTCACTATGGGAACATTACCAAACCATAGCTCATAAGGTGTCTTGTCCGTGCCATGCCTCAATTGTATTCTATTGATGGTATAGACTGTTGTATTGACCGCATCTCTCCAATAGGTGTGTGCAAATTTTCTTTCAATCATGATGATGCATGATGTATCAAGGATGATCCTATTCCTTCTCTCTACAATCTTATTCTATTGAGGGGTTTTAGGTGCACTCAACTGTCTCTTTATGCCATGTTCTTTTCAATACTCATAGAATCTGTTAGGGGTGAATTCTCCTCCTCTATCCGATCTTAGACACTTTATCTTTCTAGTCTAGATTCATTCTCAACCTTAGCTTTGAATATTTTGAACTTCTCAAATGCTTCTGACTTATATTTCAAGAATGCAACCCACATCATTCTAGAATAATCATCAACAAACAAAATGAAATACCTTTCACTATAGTATGATCTTGTTTGAGTTGGTCCACATAGGCCTATATGAATCAGATCCAACTTGTTTTCTATTGAATTATTCTTTCTTCTGAATGAATTCCTTACATGATTTCTCATCACACATTCCCTAGAAATAGTATCAACTGGCTTTTCTATGCTAGGTAGATCTCTTACTGCATTTACATTACTTATCTTTACTATGTTATTAAAATTGATATGACATAGTCTTTTATGCCATAGCCAACTGTCATCTACTTTAGCAACAAAACAACTTGCTTCTAAATTAAGCTGAAAGACATTACGTTTAGTCTTTGAACCTGATGCAATCATTACACCTTCCTTGTTGTTAATGATGCACTTTTTGTCTTTGAACTCCAACTAATAACCTTTTTCAAGCAACTGCCCAACACTAATAAGGTTATGCAGCAAAGCATCTACATAAAGAACATCATTAGTGTTTTTCTTTCAATCCAATGTGATAGCTCCTCTACCAATGATAGTTTTAGGAGTGTTATCTCCAAATCTAACCATGTCATCTTTGTATTTTTCCAGATGAAGAAATCTATCTTTATCACCTATCATGTGATGTGAACAACCGCTATCTATAATCCAATCTGTCCTTATGTCTACTTGTGAAATCAATGCTAGCTCTTGTTCCTTTTTCTCATCTTCATGATCTATCTCATCAAACATATTCTTCATAATAGGAATGAATCCAATTTCATCTTCAACTGAATCATCATTAGAAACTCCATGGCCAACATAGTAACATTCTTTTGTATACTTAAGCTTGTAGTTAGTTCTGAATTTCTTAACTCTTGTAGGACACTTAGATGCAAAGTGACCAATCTTATTACATGAAAAACATTTGAATGGTAACTGACCTTCATACTTTCCTTTTCCTTTTCTTTCTTTCTTAGAAATCATAGCAATAATATCATCTATTTCTTTATCTTCATCTTCATCATCAAAATTACCAGAAGTGTTTGAAGATTTCTTACCATGGACTGATTCTTTGAAGGTTGTCTCACTTTTAGGCTCTATCTTCAATCTTGAAATCTCAAAAGCTGAAATTTTGTTGATGAAGTTCTCTCTCTTGAAATTTTTTGTAAGCTGCATGGTCTCATCAAGGATGTTGATCTTGTTTTCATACTCTGCTATAAGAGTAGTCCTCAAATTATCCATAATGTCTTCCTCCAAGAACTCTCCACCATTGTTCCTGATTCCAGCAACTGCTTCATTAATCCTTTGATTGTAATCTCTGATGTCTTCTTCAAGTAGCATCTCTAATGCATTGTATCTTTTCTCATGTATCTCCTTCAACCATGTCTTATAGGTGCTTTCATATCTTGTAAGCTATGTCTACTTTCTTTATCTCTAAAAAATCACTACCAGATAAGGTGCTGATAAGGGCTTCTTTGGTTATTGCATTCTAATGGAACAAATCTTTTTTCTTGCCATTAGCATCTTCCTTTGCAAGATCTTCTTGAGAGGGGATCTTAAATTCTTTGATAGACACTTCAAAAACTTCAAAATAAATGCACTGCAAATGTGTCACCATTTTGTTCTTCCAATTAAGATAGTTCTCTCCATCAAACTTAGGACTATCTTTCCTAAATAATGCCATCTGATAAACCTCAAGCTATTAAACTTTCTCTCCGAGGCACTTGGCTCTAATAGCAATTGTTAGGAATAGTCCCAAGAGATAATTGAGAGGGGGGGCTGAATCAGTTATCAAAAAGTTTCAATTATTTATCCAATTTAAGTATACTTAAAATTTAAGCATAAACACAATGAAAGAACACTTGAACACAACACCAATATTTTGGTTACGAGGAAACCCAAATAGGTAAAAACCCCAGTGAGAATTAACACCCACTAATAAACTGCACCAGTCTATAATGATCCTTGTTAAAAGATTTTACAAACCTGCTAGGAGTTGATATTTACAATGCAATAAGTACAATGACCTAGTCAAAGGTTGGACCCTATTAGGTGTCTTTTTATGATTGACCCTGTTAGGGGTGAGGATGCATTGTCTAAGAGCTCACTGCTCAAAGGGGTGAAGGCTGCAACCTTTTGAATAACATATATACACTATATCTAGATCTTCATGATCTGTGAGGTAGACCTGCTATCTTGATCAGTTCCAATGAATAGCACACTTTATCTTCTATGTCACATACACCTCTTCTTGATGACACAATACTTTTCACTCTCTAGTCTTCTCTAATCTTTCATCTTCATGCCATGCTCCTAGCGATAAAAAATGACTAACTATAAGTATCTCTCCTCTAAATGATATAATCAAGTCTACCCATTAGAACCACCTTGAAATCATATTAGAGAAACAATAACACTCTCCAATAACATCTTAGTCGACTCCACTAAGCACGCAACACAAACTAGGACCTGCCCCAATCAATAAGTGTAGACGCATGCTACATACTATTGGATCTACCAAATTAACTAATACTTTCTCCTCAAGCTCAATTACATCACACACTCTTAACCAAACATTCTTAAATCTTCTCCAATCACTAATCCAAGCATGCATACCTAAATGATAGGTGCAACTCCTGTACCAATATCATCTATGTCAGCTCTTCCGAATAAACATAGGAAACTGCAACTGGTGAATAGCGACTACATAAATTCACTTCTACTACACATCAAACTCTACATCCATGAATGTAAAAACACTAGCATGTGTCCATCACATATCCAAATGCACAAGGCTCCATGATAACTGTATGGACAATCACTCACAAAACATGACCTATAACTCTGTTAGGAACACTGCTAACACAAGTTGCTACATAACTATCTATACTAACAATTAACCTCTGCATCCATGATATTATGTTGATATCATGTCCATGCTACATATACTCAAATCTTACTTCATAAGTCTTCCACGCATGCTACTTACCATATGTTGTCATCAATGACAAACATACAGTCAGCACTGGCTTGCTGGAAAATCTCCAATAGTTTGTGCATGCATGGCTAATGATTTTGAAAATATTCACCAACCATGGACTTACCTATTGTTGTTGTGTTTTCTTTGGTGGTTCAAGCTTCTTTTAGTCTGAGTGAGATTTTTCCTTGGGTACTAGTTATTCATCTTTTTATGGTAGTCATAGGGACCGATGAAACTCAAAACTCTCAACATTTTGTCTTAGCCTGCAAAGTGGGGATAATGGTGAATGTAAAGCCCACTTTTGGGTTCATTTGTCCTAACTTCCCTGATGTTTTTTCTTCATAATTTTCTCCTTCATATCTTTAGACTATATTTCTTATGGGTTTCTCTTTTTTCTTCCATAACCCATCTTTGGGTTTTGATGTTGCTTCAGGGTTTGAACTAATCCAATATTTGGATTACAGTTATGGTTACTTGAGGAGTTATGGTTCTGTTAGTGTTATTCATGGTATTATCCCCTATTTGGTTATAGTTTATCCTTTTGCTTCTTACTTGAAATAGTGTTTGTATACCTTTTCATTATTATTTATTCTTTTTCGAAGTGGGATGTCATCTTTATGAGTGAAACTTTTCAGTATTGGCTTAGCACTTTGTGTGGTCGGGATTATGGAAGTGTGGATTCATCTTTAGCCAAGAGATTGGTGTCTTGAGGTGTATGAATTAGAGAGCTTATTAGTTCCTCTAGAGTTGTTTCAAACTATTTTTTTTCCTTGGGAAGCATCTTTTCTTAGGTGATTGGTTCCCTATTTCCTTAGTGTGTGGATTTAGAGGTTACTAATATTTTTGTGAGGATTTACATTGATAATTTAAGGCCTTCTATATTCCTCTATCTATTTTCGAACTAAAATTCCTTGATGATTTTGTTTTTCTATGTTGGGGTTTGGCGGTTGTTGGGTGAAAAGTTCCTCGTGGTTGGAGGCTCTATAGGTCTTAAGTGGCGGTGTGTCATTGTTCTTACACTCTCATCCTTCCCCTTTTTATACTTGGCTTCATCTACCCTATGATTATTTTCTAGTGTTGGGTTACAAGTGGTGGAAGGTTGTGAGCATCTTCAAAGGTGGTGCTTTAATGTTCCCATTGCATCCCCCCTTCCTTATCTCTTGTGGGGATTATCTTTGCTATCAGCTCCTTTGGGTATAGGTGGTGGTAGGTTCAAGAAGCTAAAAGGTTTATTTTGAATCTTGGGAGAAATTATCTTTTGAGTTTGAACATTGATTTACTTGCACCCTGTATTCTCCCTTCTTTGTAGTTGGATTCTTCTACTCTTCTATTATTTTATATGTTGGCTACTTTTCCTATTGAGTTTAATAGAGTTACTATTAGGTGGACTTCTAGAAAGCTATAAAGGTGTGTTTACTCTTGGGTTTTCCTTCTATTATGTTGTTGGCTTCCATTTTTTAAGGCTTTTGTTTTTGGGTGTTTGGTCTCCTTTTTTCTAGCCATTGGAGTTATTTGGGTCTAATTTTCTTAAGCAACATAACTTTGATGATTTCAGCTCATTTGACTTCCTCCTTCTATGTGAGGTCTATGACACATTGTTGCTTCTTATAGAAGGATTTTCCTAGGTGTTGGGTGTGGCTGGAGGAAAGAATTTAAAGAGGATGGACTTTTATATGCTTGGCCCCCTCCCCATCCTCTACCTTCACTAGGTCTCTTCTACTCATCTAGTTTTTCTGATAGGTTCTTAGATGATTTATGGAAGTTTGTAGGTGGTTGAAGGTTGTCGGTATTTTTAGATGACGGGCTTTATTATTCTCACTATCTTTCACCTCACTTCTCTTTTATAGGTATCCTTTCTATTCTCAGATCTATATGATGTTTTTGGTGGTAGTATATGTGGTGGTGTTGGAATGAGAGCATTTTAAGTGGTTCAATGTTGATGTACTCTCTCTCTTTCCTCACCTTATGCTACATTGGGATCCTCCTACTATGTTGGTGTTCTTTATCTTGGCTATGACTCCTCTTGAGGTGCAAGGAATTCCTTTGAGGTGGAGATCTATGTGGCTAAGAAGATGGGTTTACTCCTTGGTTTTCTTTCACGTATCTTTTCTATTGAGGTTTTTTTATCTTCTATTGAGATAGAGAGAACTGGTGATGGTGAAGGTTATTTTGGGAGAAAATGTCTTTTGATGAAGGGTAGGGGAGCCTTTAAAACCCTTGGTTTGATTTTACAAGTTATGGGATGTTATCAAAATCCTCGAAGGTTGAGGATTACTCTAGTGGGTCTTTATTCTCCCATTAGGCTATTAGGTTCATTAAATGTTATGAGAACCTTGTTAAAACCTATATTTTCTTAGGTTATAGGTTCCTGGTAAGACCCATGAATTGCTATTTTTTTGGTTCATGGAGTCTTTAAAGTCCTTGTTTTTTGTGTTATTATGCTTTGGCCTTTTTAATTTTTAGCATGAGATTTATGTATTTTTTCTCTATAGGTTGTCATTTTTGTGTTGATCGTTACTTGTGGATCTATAATGTGATATATTGTCTATTTTTTTGTTGATTGTGGGTTCTATATTTGTCTCAAAATATATTAGTAATAGGACTATGGTTCCCTTCCATACCCATTTTCCATTAATTAAAAATAAAGATATATTAATTATATAGATAACCAAAACAACTTGATATGAACATCTTCTTAATTAGGCATGTATATAGTGAAGCAACGAAATGAAAATTTATAGAAACAAGATCCAAACTACAAAAATATATGTATCCTTTTGCTAGACATATGCATGTGACTTCCAAAGGTAGGGTTATTTGACTAGTTGTCTCTACAAAGGAAAATTATAACTAGTGATAGACTAGCATCTTTAGGTTTTACACAACTTTTTAACTATGTTTTTTTGTGATGAGGAGATTGATAACTTTCTTGTAAACTATGAATTCTTAAATGAATATGGGTTTTGGATTTTTATAAATTTAAATTATTCATCTCCCCTTTATTAAAACTTAAAAATAAATTTTGATTATTGGCTTAAGTTGTACTCATAACCATTGTTTGTATCATTTGAGAGGTAGCCCCTCAAATTTATATTTAGAACATCTAGTAGGAGAGTAATATAATAGTGTTTAGGGGTGAAAATTTAAGAGTTTAAAAAGTTTGATAGAATACTAAAAATTGTATTTTAAAACTAGTTTGTTCCTATACTATTGAGGATAAAGAGTAGAATATTTCTTTACTTGCAGAGACAATAGTATTCTTAAGGGTTGGTAAGGAATTAAATTGCCTTTCAAAGATAGTTTGATAAAGGATACGAGCAGTAAAGTGAGTAGAAAATAAAATGAATGGAAACCTCTAGACAATGGTCATTTCAACCTAAAATTCAATGGACCTAA
Organism: Chamaecyparis obtusa; assembly: GCA_027943335.1. Taxonomy (NCBI): domain Eukaryota; kingdom Viridiplantae; phylum Streptophyta; class Pinopsida; order Cupressales; family Cupressaceae; genus Chamaecyparis; species Chamaecyparis obtusa. Next base: position 80,845 of record BSBK01013256.1, read on the forward strand.
AAAAATCTAATCCTAGACTATATAGGATTCCATGTTCTTTAAGAGATCATAATGTTTTACTTTTAGTGGTACGGGGAATAAGAAAAATAAATGAGCCTAATAATACAATAGGATCTATGGAACTAGTATTTAGGCTTCAAATGGCTACAATATATGGCTTAAAAATTATGATCATAGAAGGGGATTCAATGGATAATGTGTGTTCTCTTAAACATTAAATATTTTAATAAGAATATCATGTATATTATTTAGGAAGCTTGGATTTTCATGGGATAGTGTCAAGAGTAGATCAAATAATAAACCATTATGGAGAGGTCGATATGGTGGTATATATCTCTCTGAATAAAGGTTTTCAATTAGATCAAGGAGAAATCATGTTTATTAAGGATGAATTTTTCAGCAAAAATATCAAGAAAAAAATTTCGTGCATGATTCCCCAACAAGTAATTAATTAAATTCTAATGATTTTGTGTTTATTGTAGATTTTTTGGTAAATAATAAATAAATACCTCAAACATAGCAGCAAGTCATAGAGGAAGAGACTATTTAATAGTTGGATAGTTGATGGAGGGCATATAAAGGTTCAAAGAACCTATAGATTACTAGCTAGATGGGTATCACTTTTGTATGATCAAGAACAAAGAAATGACACCTAAGTAAGGTTTGTGTAATTAGTTTGTTTGAGAACTAGGAAAATTTTATAACTCAATACAAAATAAAATAAAATAAAATACCAAGTAAAGAAGGCTCATATGATTAGGTGCTTAAATGAATCACAAACTTGACTTGAAATTCAAAAGATAAACAAATTACTTAGGAAGATTCAAGTGACTAGATTATTCAATAATTGTGAAATTGCTAACTTGGTGCAAAAGACAAATAAAAGACTACCTATTATTGGTCAATTTTTTATATACTAAGCCTCCTTGATTGCATATGTAATTTTTTAATCAAATTATAGAGTGCTATATTCTATGGTTAACCTATTTGATATGTAATATATAGAATTAGTAGCCGAGTTTTATGAATTGGGCTACCATTGATTTGTAGCCTCTATGCTTTATGGTAGTTGGTCTAGTGATTTGGTAGATTTTCTCATACTTTAGTCTTTCAACTTATCTATGATATATATAGGCTTCATTCTTTTTTAATAAAAAAAAATCTTGGATTGGTCATTTGTATTGCTAAAATGCAACAATTGTGTTGCATTTGTGGGTACTTTTTCTTTTCCACTTACTATTCTTTATAAATAATCATTCATTAGTTGCATTTGGATTTTAAATCTCCAATTATAAAATTTAATACTAGAGTATTTATATAATAGAATCTCCATTTTAGAAAATACAAACATAAAAAAAAGTACTACATTATCTCTCCAAAATATCAATAAATTTGTTTTTACAAAATATCACAAATTCAACACCATGACTACTTTAAGCGTTGATTTCCTCTTTTGTTTATTTTATATACAAATTAGGTGATAAGATTTTTCTTAAATATCATATCTTTATTTCTAGATATTATTGGATAAGATCATGAACCTCCACAAATGCATGAACCCCAAACATTTGTGATTCTAAGGATATTGTGCTCCCTTTAATGCATTCAATCCTCTTCTCTTCCTTTTAACTAAGTTGTAGAAAATATGTGAATACCTGCAAAATTACAACACTTCATAATATTACAATGTTCAACTAATTTATTCTAATGCATTATTTTTTACTTTTCTTTTGGTTGTTCTTTACTTGAGTCATCTCTAAATTCCTTGAAAATCACATCTCTAGTAAAAAACATTTTTTTGTTAGAGGATTCCAAAGATTAAAAAATTTAACATTCTCACCATATCCTATAAAGATCCATCTATGTTATTTTGGATATAATCTATATTGCTTCTCTTGAGGCACATGAACAAAATCCTCACAACCAAAGACCCTTAAATTTGAAACTGAAGGCATTTCACCAAACCATATTTTATAAAGATTTTTATCAACAAAAGATTTACAAGGAGATATATTAATAAAATAACAAGTAGTACCAACATCTTGTTGGCATTAAGCAGAATTGCCACTAGTGACAACACTTATTTGCATTCTGGATACAAACCGAGCAGACAGTGCAAACCGAGCAGACAATGCAAACCGAGCAGACAGTGCAAACCGAGCAGACAGTGCAAACCGAGCAGACAGTGCAAACCGAGCAGACAGTGCAAACCAAGCAAACAGTGCAAAGCGAGCAGACAAGTGCAAACCGAGCAGACAATGCAAACCGAGCAAGTTAGTACAAACTGATCCGGACAATGTAAACCGAGTAACATCTTGTCTACCGAGTCACCAGTACTTACCAAGTTCAATACCTACCGAGTGATCAGTATGAACCGTGCCTTCACTTCTACCGAGTGCATGACGATGCCGAGTAATGCAGTGGACACCGAGTATCAGAAAGTCACCGAGTCAGTTTGAAGGAACCGAGTAACTATTTGGGCCGACTTAGTGGCACTTATGTTTATTTGTCAAGCCGACTGTGTAATTGTAATTGTAATTAATTGTTTGAGACTTGTATATAAACAATGTTGTAAAAAGATGAAAAATAATCAAGTAGAATATATGTGAAAGAAAAAGAAAGGCAGAGATAAGCGAATTGCAGAAGGCTTCAGAAGTATAAGGTTCAGCAAAGACAAATTCATCACAGAAGGTGATCAGTACATCAGAGAATCTCAATCAGCAATCCAGTTGCAAAGCAGAGATCTACTGTTTCATTCTAATAGGTGAATCAGTACTAAATCCTTTAACCGGGTAGACTTAACAGTCTTTGTATAAATCTCTTTACCGAGTGCATACTTCACTGTATGTTTGTAAATCCTTTAACAGGGTGGATTTAGCAATCCTTATTGCTCCTAACAGGGCAGATCATCAGAAGTGATCAAATTATAAGCCTTAACCGGCCAACTTTATTTTGCAGTATTAAAGCTTTGTGGGTTTCATCCCCACCCCAGTTTTACTTTCTTTTGGAAGGTTTCTGGGTAACCAAATCTATGTGTCATTATTGTGAATGCTTTCAAGTTTCATGCTTTCTGTATGCAAAGGTTAAAAAGTAAAATACATGTTAAAATTAGAAGAAAATTTGGAGTTACTGATTCACCCCTCCCCTCTCAGTAACTTGGTTAATTCCTGAATATTTCCAACAATTGGTATCAGAGCAGCATTGGTTCTCAAGACAAAGCTTAACTAGCTTAAGCAAAGATCCAGGACAATGGAGGTATTCAAACTGAACAAGGTGATTGAAAATGAAAAGCTAGATCTGGAAATGGCCATAGCTAAACTCAAAGAAGCAAAAGAACATCTTTCCCAATCCCTAAGGAGAAGGAAGGAACTTGCAAATCAGATGAATGATCATAATTGCATTGAAGAAAAGATTGAAGATCTTCTTCCCTCAAATAACTCAGATGAAGCAAACAATGCTATCAAAGAACTCCTAGAAAAGAATGGGTCTCTGCAGGAAGAAGTGAGAAAATTGAAAAGAGAACAAGAACTACACTCTACAAGATTCTGTGAGATCTTGGAACAAAGAAACAAGTTGAAAGATGAATTAGATGGAAGAAACATTGAAGTCCAAAACAAAACCCTTCAGCTAGAAAATCTAATTGATCAGATCTCTCATACAAATGAAGAAATTCTAAATCTAAGTTCAGAAGTAGAAAACACAAGAGAAGAAGTAAGATCTGAAAAGGAAACCAATCTAAGATTGATGGATGACCTAAACGCTGAAAAACAAATCAATGAAGGAATGCTGAAAAGTCAAGAAGACTTGAATCAGCTGTATGAATGAAATCTTCATAGGCAAAAAGGAAAAGCAGGACTTGGATACAAAGAAGAAGGCGAATCCTCTAAACAAGGTACTCAAAGAAATCAAAAACCTACTTGTAATCATTGTGGTAAAATAGGACATACTTCAAATAAATGTTGGAACAATGAAAAAGTAGAATTCAATGGAAAATGTTATAGCTGCAATCAACCCGGTCACAAAGCAAATGAATGCAGGGAAAAACCTAGATTCAGAGGTAATTGTCACAAGTGCAACAAACAAGGTCACAAGGCATCCGAGTGCAGATCCAAGACATTTAATCCAGCAGAACAAATTGTGAGAGCAATGTTTGGATGGGACTACAACACCTGGTGTAGATGTCATTACTGTGGAGAATATGGACACATTGGCATGAATTGCATAAAACATCATCTAAGGAAAAGAGATACTACCATAAGATGTTTCAAATGCACTAAACTCGGTCACATAGCCAGAAACTGCATGAATGCTAGTGAAATTGAAGAAGGAAAGAAGATTGAAGCAACTAAGGTCAGGAATCAGGTGAGACAAAAATGGATTCCTAAAGCTACCGAGCAATCCAGTCCAAGTAATGGAATGGATGGCTCTACCGACTCAAACTAAATTTCCAAGGAAGCACTGGAACTGTACTCTCATAGATCAATCTCAAGCAGTTCCAGAACTGAAATTAAAAGAAAAGTCTAAATCAGCATGCAAGATGCAATGAGATCACAGGGAGGTCGGTATAGTCTTCACCGAGCAAGGTCGGTATAGTCTTCACCGAGCAAGGTCGATACCTGTCTTTACCGAGCGAGGTCGGAGCATTATGAATTCTCAAGTTCACCGAGCTGCGAAGTCTTTTCCGAGCAATTAATTCTTAGTGGGTGACAGTCTGTCAGAATTCCAACCCTAATTTGAAATGAACATTAATGACAGTATTGTAAACAAAAAGAAAGTAATCAAACTCATTCTTCACCGCAAATCTTTAGCACTTTGAGAGCAGAAAACTTCAAGGGCAACCCGGCGATTTAATACTTTTGCGAAAGGATTTTTCTGTGAGCTACCATGGCATCATCCAGCACTTCAGCGAAGAAAGGATCAGATATGTTAGTCCAAGGGGAGTGGAAAGCACCAGAATTTAAGATCGTGCCCGCTATTGCAGTAGCCGTAGATCCGAACGGAGCTCAATCTCAGATTCCTCCTAAGGTACTGCTTATCAATGATATTCGTAATCATTTTAACTGTTCAATTCAAGAAATGGGAAACCTAGAACTAGACATTGTGCGTGAGGAACTATGTGTGGATGGTATTTTGAAGCCCGAGCACAAACATCTGGAAGATAAGGGTTTAGTTCACATTGCACATCTTCCTCGAAACTTTTGAGATAAATGGGTTAGGTACATTCTCAGCCGAGTACACGATGGCAAGATTTGGCTTGAGCAACCTATTGAGATCACAAAGAAAATGATTCAACAAATCACCGGTCTTCCCATGTTGAACAAAGCGAAAACTACCAAAACCCTAGGTCGGACAGAACTAGAGAAGAAAACCCTAGCCGAGTGGGATGGTAGAGGCATGAAGGTTAGCAGCATTACCAATGCCGAACTGAAGTTTGGTACACATATCATTGCCCACAAGATTTACAGTTCTAGTCGACAGAACAGTGTCTCCTGTGAAGCTGTTGACCTAGCATACAAAGTGGTCAAAAACAACTTGACATTTGACCTAGCAGACTTATTGTTGAAACAGTTTAACAAGAACATGGAAAGCATCAAAACTTCCAAAAACAATCCATGTAAGTTTGGATCCTTGTTAGTCTGTTTATTCTTCTATGTTCAGAAATTCTTCCCTTCTAAAGGAAAAGTTGTATGGAGAAAAGATGTGCCAGTACTCTATGAAATAAATGAATACATTGCAGAAATGGGTGAAAACTTTGAAAGCATCATGGATAACTATTTTGAGTCCTTCAAAGAGAAAATGAATGACAGATTCCGGATTCCACAGAAGTTGGTGGAAGATTACAAAGATGACATCTGTTTTATGGTAGATTGTGATAATGTGTATATTCAAGCAGTTAAACCAAGAACTGTATATGTAAAACCTCTTCCTTATGAGGTAAATATTGATGAAACCAAGAATATCATTGAAGCTCTTCTAAATCAGCCTGTCAATCCCAAAGCTCCATATTTTGGAACATATGATGAAGCTAAGGTGAGAATTGAACTAAGCATAAAGCTTCCACAGGCGGTAAACAAAGGAAAGAAGAGGATAGCCAAAATGCAAATGATAACCGAGGACAAAGAAGAAATAGATGAAAAAGAAGGAGAAAAGGATGAGAAAACAGAGGAACCAGAACCTGCAAAGAAGAAAGGAAAAGTTTTCATCACTAAGGCATCTGTGCCTCCCACTGCTGTGTTTACAAGGAGAAATACAAAAGGCAAGGCAGACAAGGCAGAAAAGGCAGATAAAGACATAGTATTCAAAAGGCCTCCTCTAACCCTTCAAGAAAAGCTCAAACTCTTTAGAGATGGATCAGGATCTGGAGTAAGTAACATAAAATCCTTGAAATATGAAACCAGATCGGAAGCAGAACAGAAGGAAATAGAAGATGCTGTTATTGAGAAGATGGGACAGTGGAAATACTCTCTTGAAGAAATTACCCCATAGATTCCAGCAGTTCTATTGAATCCAATAAGAATGAGATGGAGCAATGCAAGGCAAACTGTGATAGACATATATGATCAAAACCTGAGACAGTTGATGCCGAGCTTGAACAATGATGAAGTAAAGAAGGCACTAAAAGAAAATGAAAATAAGATGACATTGAAGTTCAATACTTGTTTGATTTTGATCAACAATATTGAATCGGTTGTGAAGGCTGCAAAAGCCACATGGAAGAACATATACCACCTTCACCAACCGAGCATTGAAACTGTAATAATAAAGGATATTGAAGATGACAGCGATGAACAAGAAGAAGATACCGAGGTAGATGATACTGTAAGGATAGCAGCAGAAGTCATTGCATCCCTTCCTACCTCTCCAGTGAAAATCTCTACATCCAGCCCAGAGACACCTTCAAGCATGGTTGTGACAACTTCCACATTTGTCCAATCATCCCTAGCAACATCAGAGGCAGCTACCATTTCTTCTACCGAGCTGCAGTCTCCTGTACCAGTAAGTTTTCCAGCTTTTGAATCTTCAAGTGTAAATATTTTAAGTTCTCCAGTAGAAAGTATACCAGTGTCAATAGCCAGCCCTACTTTATCTACTGTCACTACTACAAGAGCATTAAGTACAGATAAGCCTAAGGCTCTACCGAGTATAAAATTTTTGGGTAAAAATATAGTTGAGGATATAGACCTAGACGAAGAGATAGAGATTCCTACATTAGATTTTGCAAATCTCTCAGCAGACCAGATGCAGAATATAGGTGAGATCCTCCAAAGGAAAGCAAAACAAAAGAAGCTAAAAGAGGAGAGAGACAAGGAGTATCAAATCATCAAGGATGCTAAGGACATTTTGTCTGATGCATTAGGCATTAAAGTAGACTCCTCCCAGCATGTTTTGTTACAATTAGCAGAGGCAGTTGAGAAATACAATGAGGACTCATCCGGGACAGAAAAGTTAGTTGAAAGAGCCGAGAAGAGATTCAACAATAAAGTGCTTGAGCACATTGTTCAGCACATAGCTATTACCCAAGTAGAATTGTCTTCAGTTTTGTCTAACATAGAGTCTATTTATTCGAATGCTCTCTTTTGGCCAGACTATGCAATTTTGCCGAGTTCACAAAGGATGTTAAAGATAAAATGAATAAAATGGATGAGGATATGAAGATTAGCATACAGAAGCTGCAACTTGAACCAAGTTCAAGCTCTGCTCATCACATGAAAATTTCACACCTATCTAATATGCAGTCTGATCTATTGAAAGAAGACTCAAGGATCCGGTCCACACTACTAGACATCCAACACATGATCCTTCCCATCATGAATACAATGTATAAGCACATTGAACATTCCAGAACATTGATTCATGACAATCAATTCTCTATAGCAGATCACATGATTGAACTCTCTGCAGAAGTCCAAATTGCTATACAAACATGTAAAATCCTGCAAGAAAGTTGGGACAGAACCCTGGCACTAATAATGAAGGTACATTCTGATTTCTTATCAAATTTTGGATTCTCTCTGTAAATAACTTGTATATGCACCTTTGGCATTATCGTCAAAAAGGGGGAGATATGTATAGAAGGAGAGATATGTATACAGTTATAGATTTGTATAAGGAACAGTTAGCACATTGAAAGGGGGAGACAATGTATAAAGCCCTATAAAGACAAAATTTTGAAAAATCAAAATAAAATTCAGTATGATTCGTGTATATAAATTTTGGCCAATAAGTGTTTTTGTCACTAATGCCAAAGGGGGAGATTGTTGGCATTAAGCAGAATTGCCACTAGTGACAACACTTATTTGCATTCTGGATACAAACCGAGCAGACAGTGCAAACCGAGCAGACAATGCAAACTGAGCAGACAGTGCAAACCGAGCAGACAGTGCAAACCGAGCAGACAGTGCAAACCGAGCAGACAGTGCAAACTGAGCAGACAGTGCAAACCGAGCAGACAGTGCAAACCGAGCAGACAGTGCAAACCGAGCAGACAGTGCAAACCGAGCAGACAAGTGCAAACCGAGCAGACAGTGCAAACCGAGCAAGTTAGTACAAACCGATCAGGACAATGTAAACCGAGTAACATCTTGTCTACCGAGTCACCAGTACTTACCGAGTTCAATACCTACCGAGTGATCAGTATGAACCGTGCCTTCACTTCTACCGAGTGCATGACGATGCTGAGTAATGCAGTGGACACCGAGTATTAGAAAGTCACCGAGTCAGTTTGAAGGAACCGAGTAACTATTTGGGCCGACTTAGTGGCACTTATGTTTATTTGTCAAGCCGACTGTGTAATTGTAATTGTAATTAATTGTTTGAGACTTGTATATAAACAATGTTGTAAAAAGATGAAAAATAATCAAGTAGAATATATGTGAAAGAAAAAGAAAGGCAGAGATAAGAGAATTGCAGAAGGCTTCAGAAGTATAAGGTTCAGCAAAGACAAATTCATCACAGAAGGTGATCAGTACATCAGAGAATCTCAATCAGCAATCCAGTTGCAAAGCAGAGATCTACTGTTTCATTCTAACAGGTGAATCAGTACTAAATCCTTTAACCGGGTAGACTTAACAGTCTTTGTATAAATCTCTTTACCGAGTGCATACTTCACTGTATGTTTGTAAATCCTTTAACAGGGTGGATTTAGCAATCCTTATTGCTCCTAACAAGGCAGATCATCAGAAGTGATCAAATTGTAAGCCTTAACCGGCCAACTTTATTCTGCAGTATTAAAGCTTTGTGGGTTTCATCCCCACCCCAGTTTTACTTTCTTTTGGAAGGTTTCTGGGTAACCAAATCTATGTGTCATTATTGTGAATGCTTTCAAGTTTCATGCTTTCTGTATGCAAAGGTTAAAAAGTAAAATACATGTTAAAATTAGAAGAAAATTTGGAGTTACTGATTCACCCCTCCCCTCTCAGTAACTTGGTTAATTCCTAAATATTTCCAACACATCTTTTTCCTAGAAACATTTATCTAGCTTAGCACTACTAAACATTCTTCTAACTCTTCCCATTAATGTGTGGTTTATTCTTTCTACAACCCCATTTTGTTGGGGAGTATAAGGTGTAATATTTATCCTAACAATTTAGATATGTTCATAAAACTCATAAAATTCCCTAGAGCAATATTCACCCCCACTATTAGAGCTCAATACTTTTATTTAATAATCAGATTGCTTTTCAACCATTGCCTCAAATTCCTTACAATTAGAAAAAACCTCATATTTTAAATGCACAAAATAAATCCAAGTATATCTTGAGACATCATCAATAAAGGAAACATAATATTGATATCTATTCAAAGATTCAACATCTCCTAGACCACATACATGTGAATGAATCATCTCTAAAACTATCTTATCTTTATTAACTCCTTAGGAAATGAAGATATGGTTTTTTTACCAAACACAAAGTGCTCATAGAAATCATTATTACTAATAGGATAATTACAAATCCCCTCAACTAGTTTATTATCTAGAATAGTCTTAAGACCTTTTTCACCAATGTGACCTAATCTATGGTTCCACAACATTCATGCATTTTTAGTCCTAGTTACAAAAGATGAATTGCAAAGAGTAGAAGTATGGAGCTTAAAAAAAATCCATATCTAAGATCCTTTAGAAACTACCAAGCTTACCCTTACCAATCTGCAACCATACTTATCAAATGTCACATGCATTCCAGAATCATTTAACTTGGAAATTGAAAGTAAAATTATTCTAAGATCTTGCATATGTATAACATTATCAATTAAAAATAATCATCTCATTAATAAAAAAATAACTTTACCTTCCTTTTCCAACAATCTTCACTAAGCTACTATTAGAAAGAAAAATTCTCTAACATCATATTCCTTATACTTATAAAACCACTCCCTTTGAGGATTTATATGGTAGGAAGTACCTAAATCAACAAGCCAAGACTCATTACTAAGAGAATTAGTCGAAATAAGTAAAGAATAAGAATTATCATCTTCTAAGGACTTATCTATGGAAGTATTAGTTATTTTTTTCTTATTTCTACATTCCTTCACATACCCTCTCTTAACATAGTTCACTCTACTCTTTCCAAGGGTCTTAGAACATCCTTTTGACTTATTTTTCTTCTTCTTGTTATCTACTTTTTTACTCTTTATCCTTAGTCCCTCCTTACACATGCAAGGAGTCTTGGGAGCCAAGATTCATATTCTTTCTCCTCATCTATTCTTAAAGAAGAAGAGAAGCTATACTATCCATCCTATTCTCTACACCACTGCTACACATAGAAAAAACTAGATTTTCCAAAGAATTAAGAAAATAGAAAATCAAATAGATACATTTATCTTCATCTTATATCTTAACATCTATTTAAGATAGATGACTTAAAATAAAATAAAATGCATTCAAATTTTCAGCAATAGAGTCACCCTCTTTCATTTTGAAAGAATACAAATACCTTTTCAAATATTAAATTTTAGAGAAATTCTTAGTTTGATAGATGTCATTTATTTCCCACCATATCTTGTAGGTTGTATCTTATATGCAGGCATTTAGGAGCATAGATTATAAGGGACATGACTAAATGATTCCTCCTACCTTTTTGTCTTACTTTATCCAATCCTCATCAGATATGGTATAAGATTTCCCCTTTTGTCTTTTCTTTCAAAACCAGCAGCCACTAACCTCTCTCTCTAAGGAGATCTTCAAATTTAAAATTCCACATCTCATAACCAGTACCATTGAAATTATCAATATCTTGACAAGAGATGGAGGCCATGATGTACAACCTCTCTCAGAGCTAAAAAAAAAACCCACAAAACAAAATCTCCCACTCAAGAAAGAAACCTTCAACACCTAAAGAGAAAGGAGTTACTCTCTCAACAAAATCGTCAGCTCGAATACCAAATATGTTTTTTTAAAAGTGAAGAACATTTTCAATAAGAAATTAAAATAATTATTTATGGAAAACCAAAATCAAAGATTAACCCTTAATAAAGTGATTTCAGAATAAAAACAAGAACTAGAAACCCATTGCACATAAAATTCCATATTTATATGCAGAAACCCTTTTGGGGAAAAATAACATGATAGAAAGAGAGAGAAGTATATTACTAATCCAATGAAGAATACAAAAAAAATACACTTCTTTGTATATACCTATATAGAAATCTAGTAGCACTCAATTACCTTGTAAAATAAACAAGATTGAATGAATAATTTTATCTCAAGGCCCCAATTTAATGGAAGTAGTGAGGATGAATACTATTGTGGTGTCATAAAACAATATGAAATAAAACCTCCTAGGAAACCCTCATGACCATCCCCAAAAATAGTCTCTTACAGATTCTCTAATAGCTATCATAAGTCATATCTCATGCATATGAACCTGTGTAAGCAATCTATCATAAATCATCATAAGAGGTTGTAGAATCTTACGAAAGTTGTCATAACTATCATACATACTCTTGGAACCTCTAACAAGCATCCAATTACCTTAAAATGGAGGATTTAAAGAGGAGACACTGAGCTTTTTTTTTGTTTTTAAATTACAAATGTGTTAACCACTTATAGGTAAATTACAAAAGATATTAGGAAAAGAATAAATTTAGGACTTACATGTTTGATGGTACCTAAATCCTAACCGAGCTTTCAAAATTGAGAGAGATTTGAGAAAATCGATTTCTAAAATGGATGGTGCCCGTTGTATCATAGTTTGTATATAGTAATCATATTAGGAGAGGGTTCGATACTAATCATAGGCCTTGGCCTCTACAAGATCAAAGCCTAGGATAGGTTCCTTGATAAATAATGTCTCAGTCCATAGCCGCTTACCTTCTATTTATTATAGGAAAAATTTTCAAAAAAAATTATAACAAAACTAATTATCCAATAGGATACATTTATCTTGGACTTCTGCTAGAATTCCATCAAATCTCACCCAGAAAAAGAGGAAAATAATCCTAGGAAATGGAAAATACCATCGGAACACTTTGTCCATTATTTTACACCATACCAATGGGTGGTGGTATTCATTTTCTTGGAACAACCTATTGGAATTGAATGTACTACTATAAATCTAATCAATTATTATTGGTTTCTTTTTACTTTATTATTTATTTTTAGTGCCCACTCTTCTTGATTTTCCACTTGTTTGGTTTAATTCATCTTTTCATGATCCCACTACCTATGGGAAGATTCTTATAGATCGAGAAATTCATTTCATCTTCCTTTCTTATGTATCTTTAGATCAATGTATTGAGAATTATAAACTTTTACAATTACCGAGTAGTAGTTACTACCGAGCAAGTCAAAGGTCACTGAGTACTTCATTAGTCACCAAGTAGTTTATGCCAAGTTGTATAGAAGAGTCAGTTCCAAGAGCCAATATATGAAGAATACTAAATTCCAAGCATCAAAGACTTCATATGTTGAGAAAACCAGTTTTGACATATGTGTTTGTAGTGGCACAAACACCAAGGTAAATTATTTTGGTTGACTTCTATGAAAGATTTAATATATGTCGAGGGAATCAAGGAGTTGATTATGCCTTGTATTTCTAATCACTAATCCCTCTATAAGCCATGTAACCTATCAAAAAAAGGGAATGCTTAAGTGACATAAGCAATGAATCTGGATCATTGATCTTGATGTAGGAGGTTGATAAGATGTAAACCCTAAAATGATGTATGTATGAAAGGAAGGAGATCTCATGTACGTAGAAATGAGAAGTGTTTTGATTATCAAATGTAGAGATTAGGTAGAGTGACCGATCAATGTAGTGAAGGAAAAAACAAAGATACATTTGATTTTGAGATCAGATAAGTATTACAAAGAGGAGATCCATTATCATCATTTTCAGTGCAAACTGAAGGATCATTTACTGATATATTTTAGCAGGTGACTTAGGGTAAATCTCTTAGCAAAGTAGTCCTAACAGTCTTTTATAAATCTCTTAACTAAGTGCGTACTTAGTTTTAAGTTTCAAATCCTTTAATCAAGGTAGATTTTATAAGTTTGTAAGCTCTTAACATGGAAGATCCCTCATAGGGTAGATCATTTGAAGTGATCAAACATTGTATCCCTAACATGCAAACTTTATACTACAGTAGTGAAGATTTGTGGGTTTCATCCCCACCCCAGTTTTACCTTTGAAGGGTTTCTGGGCAACCAAAATTTATGTTTTATGTGTTTCATTTGATGGATGAAGTTATAATGTTAAATCTATTTCAGTATTGAAATTCATGTTTATGATATGCATATTGAATTAGTATAAAGAGGTGAGTTATTGGACATTCTGAGTCATCCTCCCCCCTCTCCGTATCTCACTTTCCCATATTAGATTTCCAACAATTAGTATCAGAGCTTTGGTCTCTTAAAAGGAGTCTAATCACTTGAGAGTTAAGGTCTTGGAGAAGATAGTGTTACACGTAGTAGTTGTCGTTGCACCAAAAGATCAACCTGTCAATGCTCGATACAACCACTAGACTTATAGAAGACACATGAGGTGGTTAAGCCATGTTATGAATCCCGAGGGGAGTGTTGACCATTTTTCCAATAATCTCCCCCTCAACGTTACCCAAGGGGACTCAAACCTGTGACCAAGATTTGATACCACTTGTTACAAGTAGTAGTTATTGTTTCACCAAAAGATCAACTTATTAATGCCTGATATAGCCACTAGACTTACAGAAGACATAGGATGTGATTAATCCATGTTGTGAATCCTGAGGGGAGTGCTAACCATTTTTCCAACAGATAAATCTAGTGAATCTAAAGGAAGTGATCAGGAGGAAACTTAAATTCAATGGAAATTGTTTTAAATATAAGAAGCATGGACATTAGGAACATGAATGTAGGTCAAAGGTCAGTAATCCACCTACTACACCTAGATTTCAAGGAAACTATTTTAACTGTCAAAAATATGGTCATAGAGCATAAGAATGTAGATCTAATGCTATGTGGACATCCAATAAGTGGAACAAAGCACCTAGGAAAGGTAACAAGTTCAATTGGGATTACAACACATGGTATAGTTGTTATCATTGTGGATAATATTGTCATATTGGAGAAAAATCTATGAGAACACATTTTAGAGGTAAATCTAAGAGTTGGATGACTAGAAGTTTGGTTTGTTACAAATGCCACAAGATTGGTCACATAAAAGAGAATGTAGAGAATAAGCACCGAGCAATGAACAATTTAGAAATGAAGAAATTGTTGAACATATAAGGAACCATGTAATGCCCCACCAGGGAACCCAAGAGAACTTAACCTAAACATGCAACTAAGTTTGCAGAGCATTTTTTTTATAAAGTTAACATTCAACAACATCAAAGTTTCACAATGCGGAAGCAAAGCATAGCAATAAACAACTTACATAGGTTACAACTCACAAGGGTTCCTTGACGTAGATCACAAAGAGTTAATTAATTAGTTTAGATAAAATAGAAAGATATGAATCCCAAGATTACATCTAAAAGATAAATACAATATCAAATGCATGAATACATAAATACAATTGGTACCATAAGGTGACCATAAGAATCTACATCCACTGCACATGTCGCAGGGTATATAATATAATAACTAAAAAGGAGTACAACATGACATCTCTGAGAAACTGAAACAATGATACAAGATCACAAGAAGAAGAAGACCAAGAACACATCTTCATGAATGAAGATCAAGAAAGAACAACCACCACATGGATCATCTAGCCTTGGTGCACGAATGTCATAATCTCAAATGGTAAAAGAACAACTACCACCTGACCTCATGAACCTAAACGGTCCACTCCCACCATGCTGAGGAGATAACATCAGATCCCACTCAGATAACAAACAACAACAACAACAACCAAGGAAGAGGTCCTAAAAGCTTCTAACTCAAAGGTACCAAATAGTACAACAAGGTATAATAACTCTACCAGAGGCAAACAAAACACGTAGAAAACCTAAGATGCATACAGAAAGTGTCATCACACAAGCCAACTCTAAGGTTATCCTGGTAGTCTCTTCGGACCCTGGCGCCCTAGTGACTCTATGTGGTCATAGTAACCTCTCGTGTAGACAAGGTACTACCTATGCCATATCTAGTCCATAAAGGTGGCAAGCATCTTCTCACTCCCATCCTAGTCAAACTCAATTGGGAACTCAAGCATGGGTGAGGCACATAATATCTTATTAGGCTCATTTTAAATTCCCAATGTTATTAATTATCATGTATTAACTTCTTAGAATGGGATCTACTGGTAGCCACTTCTGGGATCCAACACCAATTAGAAGCCACTTCCTGAAATACACTTAGATGACCTACCCTAGGGTTTCACAAGATCAAAATGAACTCTGAGTTAACACAATTCACAAATCAAAACATCAAGATCCAACATGCAAGACCTAAAAACACCAAGTACAAACCCACCTAGGGTTAGAACATCTTGAACAACCTAACAACGCATGCAAGGCAAACAACATGGTAAAAAGGTATCCTACACCCAAAGTACCCGCCTCTAGATTATACCCCAAAAAGATAACTACAACCCCTAAAAACCATTCCAAAACAAATTGTCCAAGGGTGTCTTATAGACTTCATGATAAACCAGGTTGCTAAAGATTGCATCACTTAAATATACAAGAATATACAATTCCAATTTGACAAAAGATCTTATTTCATCCTAATACTTTAATTAGGTATAAGCAATCAAAAACATAACGAAACTCATATAGCTTTCAAATACATCCCTAAAACATAATTTATCCAATTAGATTTATAATCAAATTAAGAAAATAAATGAATAATCATATTTAATACAATCAGTGAATAACCTAAATCCCATAATAACAAAAATCCTTATGATAAGCAAAACTCCTTTTAATTTAGAGATATAACATTATATCTTAATTAAAATAAAAATACACTAAACAATTAACATTATTATTTAAACAAAAATTATTTAACAAAAAACAAATTAACAAAATTAACAAAAATTTTAACTAATCATTAAATAATGATTAAAGAAATTAAAAACTTAATAATATAAAATATTAATAAAAACAAACTTAATAAAATACACGGCAGATTAAAAAAAAAGTCTATTTTAAAAAAAAGGCATTGAATAAATATCCCCGTACCATGCGACAGTACAAAGGCACTATCCACGGCAGCCACTCAAGGGGGACTGACATGTGATAGTACCCCTGGGTACTGCCGCACGGCAGCCCCTCCCAAGGGAGGACTATCATATGACAGTACCTCTGGGTACTGCCACATAGAAGCCCTACCATGGGTTGTCATGTGGGCTAGGGTTGCGGGGAGTTAAAAGCCCCTCAACCAAATACAAATTAAATTTTGCTTTAACAAATTTTTAACACAAAATTTTAAATACAACAATCTCTTCTTCTTTTTTTATAAATATATACTATCAAAATTCGCTATTTTGATATATATATTTATTTTTTAATATGAAACTAATTTAATACTGATCAAATTCCAAAATTAGTTTATTTTTTTTTAAAACAAATCTGGATTAATTATATATATATATATATATACATATATATATAGTATATATATATTATATATATATATATATATATATATATATATATATATATGTATATATATATATATGTATATATGTATATATATATATATATATGTATATATATATATGTATATATATATATATGTATATATCTATATATGTATATATATATATATATGTATATCTATATATATATATATATATATATATATATATATATATATATATATATATATATATATATATATATATATATATATATATACTATATATATATATATACATATATATATATATATATATGTATATATATCATATGTATACATATTATATATA
>BSBK01013257.1:0-47500 GCA_027943335.1 Chamaecyparis obtusa
GTATATACATATATGTATATATATATATATACATATATGTATATACATATATGTATATACATATATATAATATACATATGTATATGTGTATATACATATGTATATATACATATATATATATATACATATGTATTATATATACATATATATATACATATGTATATTTATATATATACACATATGTATATATATATATACACATATGTATATACATATATATACATATGTGTATATATATATATACATATGTGTATATATACATATGTGTATATATATATATATACATATGTGTATATATATATATACATATGTATATATATATATATACATATGTATATATATATATATATATACATATATATATATATATACATATATATATATATATATAATATATATACATATATATATATATATACATATATATGATTATGGATGGAGGATAAAGGAAATGAATAATACAAGGACTTATGAGATGGAGACTTTGGATAGGATGGAAAGATCAAATAAGAACAAAGTGTATGGACTAAGATAGGATAATGGATATTGTATGGATAAGGAAGTGGATGGAAGGAATTAATAGGATAGCCAAGATCAAAGTTGTCAAGAGGGGGATGGTGGATGGTAGGTGGGGGATGTGGTAGATAGAATGTAATGAATGGATCTTTCCCCCATGTATAGAATAGAAGGGGATGAGGATATGTGAATGGATAAGATATGATATGGATGTGAAGTAGATGATAGAGAAGATATTATGGATGGATAGTGAGAAGGAATTACCCCCAAGTGTTAAGAAAAATTAGTGAGAGGGACTACACATGACGCCTTTTTTCTAGGTTTTCATAATAGTACTTGTCCAAGGTGCCTGATTACCAAGTTTTCACAGTTGGATGATTTATTTAAATTTTTTTGACCTTTTTACTCTTTTTTTTTTAAAACTTTTTTGGATGGGAATGATAATGGGGTAAAATAAAGGAGGACTCAAGCATCTAGTTCCATGGATGGTATCCCTTTGATAATATGCTCATAGATGTTAGTAAGATGGTGGAAAGGGGGGATGAAATGGATAGGGGATGGAGGATAATGATTTACGAAAAAGATTTGATTAAAGTGGTGAAAGAGTGGGGGATGAATGGTGGATAATGAATGGTAGGCTGGAAGACTCATGTATAAATAGAGAAAGGATTATTACCATAACTGATGGTGATGATGATGAAGACTAACATTGATAAGAGGTATAATAGATTGCAGAAGGATTAGATCGGTTATTATCTTGTCATTGATGTCAAGCAATTGATTTTTGATTTATATTGAGTTTCCATATCATTTATAGTATAATATAAGTTAAGTTAAGGAAGGAAGAGAAAGAGAAATGTTCTAAAGTTGAAGAACTTAATTGGGAAGCTAATACAGATCAAACAATGATAAGGTTATGTTGATATAATTTTTTTCTACTAAAAATTTGATTATATCAAGTCGGGTAAAGAAGATTAGTCAAGTCGGTAAATAAAATAGTTTGGTTATCGAGTAGGAAAATGTTATTTGATAAAGAGAAAGGAAATCAAGCAGCCACCAAGTAGATGGTTTTAGTTACCGAATGAAGTAAGCAAAATTTTGGTTGAAGAAAGGAAGATAGCCACTGAGAAAGGAACATAAATTAAATAAAAAGGATTACAATGACATTTAATATTCAGCTATAATGATCTAGAAGATTCCAAGGATGAAGAAGAGTAATTGAAGGGATCTATGATCAGAAAAATTTAACATGATGATCTATGATATAGATCTAAGTGGAGAAAAGAGAAGGTACAAGTTCCAAGAAAGTTCAAGTTCTGAGGTGATGATAAAACATTTTACTGAGCTCTAAATTCATTTAATTAGTCTATATTGGATAGTTGAAAATCAATCAAAGGATTCAAATGTAATAAAGAGATTAAGAGGCAAAAAAAGTCTATATAGAGGATGAAATTGTATGAAGAAATAACTGGCAAGTTAAAAGGGTTATTGAGTCACCAAATGATGAAGTGAAGCATAAAAAGGTTGAATTTTGAGTTAGAAAGTTGATATTGATGAAGTGTTGAAGCCATTGGAAAGTGAAGAAATGAAGTGAAGACAAAGAGCACACAAAAGATCTGATTAAGAAAATGGTAGTTGCAGATTTATAGATCAATTTATATATTGTATCTTATTAACATTTTTAATAGGGAAAATCTCTTAACTGAGTAGACTTAATAGTCTTATTGTAAATCCTTGCAAGAGGTGACATTCTAGAAGAGTGTTTGAAGACCATTAACTAGACAACTCATAATAGGGTGAAGATTCTAATGGATCTAAGGAAAATCCCCTAATAGGGTCACATTTAAAAATGTTCATTGTAATCTTTAACCAGATTGGATTTTAACCGAGCATACTTTAGAAGAGTATTTCTTTAGTGGGTGACAATTCCCACAGTGTTTTTTCCCAAATTGGGTTGTGCTATATGTGTTGAATGAAATGATTATTGTGAATGTTATTACTTGTTGATAAAGTTAATTTACTATTATCAGTTAATATAGAAGTTTGTATAACCAAGTTGACACTGAATTGAGTCAGAGAAATATTTTAAGGTACAAAGAATCAAGGATTACTGATTCACCCCCCCCCCCCCCCCTCTTTATAATCCAACAATTGGCATCATAGCTAAGTAGTTTAAAGGGACAAGTTTGAAAAACATGAGTAAAAGATCTGAAGATGTATAAGAGAGAAGTGCTAAAGTTTAATAAGGAGAGTTTACCTACATCGAAAAGTAGGATGAAGTTACACCTATCTAGAATTGGAGAATTTTCATTATACTATTTGGATAATGACTACACTCCACCTCCTCTTGGACCTATGACACTTGATCAGATGAGAGAGAAAAAAGAACACAACTCGATAATGATTGAAATGTATTCCTCCCTAACCGATGCCAAGTTTAATGATATAAAGGACTATGATATAGAAAAAGAGATGTAGGATAAACTTGCACTTATTTAATAAGGTGATCTACAAGTATAGAAAACTAAGGTTGATAGTCTTAGAGGAAAATTTGATGAAATGAGAATGAAAGAAGAAGGGAACATTGCACAATATAGTTTCAGAATTAAGGAAGTGGTTTGTGTTATCAAAGGTGTTGGTGGAACTATAAATGAAGAATATGTGGTAAGAAAAATTCTAAGAACTCTCTTACCAAAATATGTTATTTGAGTCTCTTCTATTTAGGAATTGAGATCTATACCTAGTAATGTTGTTACTCTTGATGCCTTGGTCAGTAAGCTGACTACATTTTAGCTTAGTAATTTTGATAATAATTTACCAAAGATTTAAACATCTTTTAAATCATCTTTGAGCATTGTAAGTTCAAGAAGAAAATAGATAATCATTGTATTTTAGGTGGAAGTGACCATTAAATTATCGTAACCAAAGAAAAATAATAAGAAGAACTAGAAGCACTGCCAAAAAAGAGGCTACTGAGAGGAAAAGGTAATTATAAAGGTAAATTGCCTCAAAAAAATTTTAACTACCAAAAGATTGGTCATATTTCATATATGTGTCCTGATAATGATAGGAATGATAAGAAGGAAATGAAGGAGAATCGATACCAAATGTTTAGAGACTACAAGGATAAAGGAAATAAATAATATTACCTAGAAAAGGAAGGAATAATTGATGATGAATCTAAAGACAAAATAAAGTGAGGAAGTGGTCCATGTTTCTATAAAGGATGATTCAGAAGAAGAAAGGTATGAAGATGAAAAAGCCCTTATCTCTCAAGCTAGTAAGATTGACCCATGGATTATTGATAGATGCTCACATCATATGACTTGTGATATTGATAAGTTTGAGAACTTAGATGCATATGATGGAGGATTTGTTAGATTGAGAAATGATGCTCCATGTTATATAAGAGGGAAAGGATCAATTATGTTAAATGAAAAGATTAAAGGTGATAATTCTTGTTAGGTTCAAGGACTAAAGTACAACTTGCTGAGTATTGTACAATTGAATAACACTGGCCACCAACTAGAATTTTAAAATAGAAACGTGAAGATCTATGATACTGCTAGAGATTTGATTAGAACTAGTGAACAATCAAAAGATAAGTTATTATACCTTGATACTGCTACACAAAGTTTCTTGTTTGTTAAAATTGAGGATGTATGGTTAAGGATTTAAATATTATATCATGTGAACTTTGACAACTTAATTAAGGTGAGCAAAAAGAATAGAGTTGGAGGTCTACCAAAATTGAGCAAGCTTGATAAAAATATGTGTAAGGTATGTTTGTTGGAATTATGGAAAGGTGAGTTACTGAGAGGGGAGGGGTAAATTAATAACCCTAAAAATCATTTTTTCCCTTCAAACTTAAAGATAAGTTCCTTTTTACTGATTGTAGTATTTACTATCTCCATGAATTAATTAACATAACTGAAATGTAAATACTTCTAATCTAATTATATAAGCATACATGAAAATTAATACACATAACACTATAATATTGGTATCACAAAACCCCTTTTTAGAAGGTAAAAACTACAGTGGGGATGACACCCACAAAGCTTTACTAACTGTAGTAATAAAGTTTTCTGGTTAAGGCTACAATGTTTGATCACTTCTGATGATCTTACCCTATTAGGATTAACAATTAAGATCTATGAGGATCTACATGATTAAAGGATTTAAGCAACACAATTTAGTGTGCACTTGGTTAAGAGATTTACAAAAAGAATTGTTAGTTCTACCCTATTAGGAGATTTAAGGTCTACCACAACTGACACAGGTCAAGGATGGTGGATCTAATGAAGGACGGTCCAACCTTGCAGCTTCAGAACAACACAATGGAACAACACAACAAGATATATTTCAAAAAAAAATTTCCATTAACATGCCCGGTTGTAAGGCCTTCCAGGTTAGGGCCAATTATAATCAAGAATTAATTCTGCAAGATCAACTAGATCCAACACAACTCCAGCTAGTTCAGTTTTTAAAACTATCAGAAACTGATGGAAACCCTAAGGAAGATCTAAACTTGAGCTTGCAAGCCTCCAAGCAATCTCCTTACCTCCAAGCCTCAACCACTAGCTCTGCTATTACAACTATCAGATAATAATCTGATCTACAAGATCTCGCATGATCTTTTCCACAACTTCACTTATCTGATTCCTAAGATCTTCCCTTTGAACTCCCAATTTGATGCCCTAGATCTGATCTCCCAAAACAACTACCCAAACACCCTATAAATACTAATCATCAGCCACAAGTCGACTGGACAAAACAATTAACTCCTACCAAACAAATATTAAATGTAATACAAGTTGGATCTTGAATAGCCTTACAATTATTAAATTCAACATGTTGGCCTCCAAATCCACATAGAAGAATGCAACAACACCTACCAACAATAAATGCACCAAGTCATCCAACCAAATCTTCAAGAGCTTCAATCAGTAAACCAGAACTACTAAGTGCCAGAGAAATAATTGAGCATCAATAAAACAACCGACCAAGCCAAGTAACACTAAGAAATGCAGGCATTACCAAGCACCAGTTCCACCAAGCACAAGAAGTCTCACTAAGTTCCATCAGTTACCGAGCTTCCTTCAATAACTAAGACCATCGGTTAAGGCTACAACCGAGTAACATCAGCCAAATAACACACCACCATGCAGATTCACCAAGGAACCAAGAATGCCCCTGCATTAGACACCCCAAGTTTGAAAAGATGTTCATATGTGGGAAGAACCTCTTCTGGGATTCAATACATAAACCCCAAACTGGTTATTCACATACATGTTCTCAAACTTTTCACTTTGCATGCTCTTCCACTTTAGCTTCCTCTGTCTTTTCAAGTTTTTCCTTGATAACCCATAGGTCTATTCTTCACACTGATCATCCATACCTTCAGGATCTACCAACTCAACTCAGCTACCAATACTCAGACTTCTCCTACCGAGTGTTGTATCCAACAAAGGCATTAGGGAAAACTTCATGTCATCCTTCTCAATAGTAAACACATTATTGACACAATCATACATAGCTCTACAATCATACTGCCAAGGTCTACCGAGAAATATATGACAACTATTCATCTCCACAATATCACATAACACAAGATCCTTATACTGGCCAATCTGAACATCAAAAAAGCATTGTTCTCTTACTTATAGAGCATGATCATCTTGCAACTAGCCAATCCTATAAGGATGTGGATGTATCATTCTATTCAAACCAAGTTTTTGAACTATGTCCTCAATAACAAGGTTATCAGTACTACCACTATCAACAATAACATCACAAATTTTACCTCTAGACTTGTACCAAGTCTTGAACAAGTCACTCCTCTGACAAGGTTCCTCCTTTGTACCAAGCAATGTTCGTCGAACCAACATGTTCTCAAATTCAGGTTCATTCTCAACATTTTCATTCACCACAAAAGTTCATCGGCCACCAAGCTTCTTCTATGTACACTCAAAAGAACTATGTCCTTCTTCACCACAGTTATAACAAGTACCCTTAAAGATAACTCTACCTATCTTCTTCTTCAGTTCTACAAGTTTCTATTCATCTTCTGAAGTCAGTTTATCCTTCACCAAGTGATCAATCTTTTCCTTCCCTCAGGGATTACCATGTTGTTTCCTCTTCAACTTATCTTCTACCTTCAGAGCATATTGATAAGCATCTTTGATTGAATCAATCTTTAGCATACCAAGCTCATCCTAAATATTATCAAGCTACCTTTTCCTTACCAAGTTCTCTATGTCCAGACCGAATAGTAAGTTTGTAGAACTCCTTGGTATAATCTTCAACAGTCAAATCCTTCTGTTTCAGATTCTGAAACTTCTTAGACAAGTCAAGCTCATAGTTAGCAAGTATGAACTTAGCTTTCAACTTAGTCACCATCAACCTGCACCAATTGATCTTCATTTCACCTTCATCTTATCTATCTCTTTGTAATTCTTTCCACCAAAGAGCAACATGTCCTTTCAATTTTATCTGTGCTTACCTCACCTAAAAGGGATTTTCAATTTCTTCCAGCTCAAAGAAATCTTCAAGTTCACCAATCCAGTCAATCAAATTCTTAGGTTTGAAAGTACCAAAGAAAGTAGAAACTTCCATTCAGTAAATATTACTTAACCGAGCTCCAGATCTATGCAACCAAGCAGTTTTGTCTTCACTAGATCTATCCCTCTGGTCATCACCACTAGATCCAGTAGCTTTAGAGTCTTCAAAAGCTTCCTCATAACCATCCTTAGTACCAACATTCAAAGGTACACCAGCAACAACTCTCATGATCTTGGTGACCATGTCATTCTTCATCAACTCAACCTCTGATCTAAAATTAGATTTCACCTTCTTTGTAATCCTAGATTCCACAGTATCACAAAGACCCAAAATTACTCTAGGGTCCAATCTTCTTGAAGGCATCCTTAAAGATAAGAAAACCCAAGGCAACAAAACCCTACACTGACCACCTTGTGACAATCTCCAAGTTGTATGCAAGTCAAATCAGCTTGCCACATTGCATGAACAACTAGGGCAAGATTCCACGAGTTCAATGCCACAGATTTGCAACCCAGATCATATGATCTCTTTTCCAACAAGATCAACTTCACAAGATCATCCTTGCTAGGTCAACCTTCACTCCAAACAAGATCAACTTAGCTCTGATACCACCTGACGCAAGTCAAGGATGGTGGATCCAATGAAGGATAGTCCAACCTCATAGCTTTAGAATAACATAGAGAAATAACACAACAAGATATGTTTCAAAATAAATTTTCCACTAACATGCCCGACTATAAGGTCTTTTGGGTTAGGGCCAATTATGATGCAGTCAAGGTCAGAGAATCCAATTAAGGATGGTCCAAACTTGCAGCCAACACTAGCACAACAGAATTACACAAGAACAAAACCAGATCTAAAAGAAAACAAATGTCTTTATTCATCAACTAATTGATTACATGCAATGTTCTGGGCTGTAAGGCCTTCCCAGTTATGGCCAATTACAAAGAAAGAAAAAGTCCTACAAGATCACACAGGATCCAACACACTTCTCCTCAGCTAGCCTAGGTCTGCAACACAATAGGACACTGGTAGGTGCTCCAAGAAAGATCTAAACCCATACTTGAACTTCCAAGCAATATTTTTCCTACCTAAGCCCACAAGCTACTAACTCTCCTAGATCTAATCTGAACTCCAGATCGATCCCTTCACAGATCCACACATTTTCTACTGCCTAAAAAACTACCCACACCTCCTTAAATACTAATCCAAGCCACAAGTTGGCTTTACAAAAAAATAAATCCCAAAAGCCAATCAACTTCCAAATATACAAATATTAAATGTCAAACATTAGTTGGCTCACAAATAAATCCACCAATATTTAATTCACCAAGTTGGCCTCCAGATCCACATAGGAGAATGCAACATGCCAAATCTAGGTCCCCACATGTCCAACGGTCAATCCATAACTCAAGGAACGTGACCTAGATTAAATGCATCAGTCAACCAAGCTGAATCTCCAAGAACAATCATCAGTAAGCCAAACTACCAAGCATCAAGAAATACACCAAGCGTCCACACCAACTAAGCTCTCCAAACATGACCAAGCACCAACAATGTCAACTGAGCACCACAGACATCACCAAGCACTAGAAGTGCCAAGTCTCCTTCAATGACTGAGCTCCCTTCAACGACTGAGTCCTCCAGTGACTGAGCCACTTCAAAAATTGAGCAATAGGCATGAACACTGAGACATCATCGGTAATAGAGCATTGAGCAACAAACCACCAAGTCACCAAGTGACCAACATCAACTAAGATCCACTAGAACTTACAACTGAGAATCACCATCAAGACCACCGAGCTCCATCGGTGAAGCCTAACAAAATTCGACTGAGAATCAGCATCAAAGACTAAGAAACTCTAGTGTTCTACCAAGATTACCAGCCAAGTAACCAAACATTTCTAGCCAGTTACCGAGACTACCAGAATCTTTAGGCACCGAGTAAGAAGCCAGGATGCCACTACATCAAACTCCTAGGGTACAAAGAAAAGTGTGTCCCACACTTTCTCACCAAAGGGAACATCTGAAAACCACCAACTCCACTTCATCTTCACCAAAGGTTTCCACTCCATTGTAGGAAAGAGAACCAATCTGCAACCCAACCAATCAGTATGTTCAATATCTTGAACAAACTGAGCCATCAATCCATCTCTAGGGATCAAGGAAGAATCCCATCTCAGAATCTCCTTACCAGACTTATCACTGTCAACCAACAACTCAAGTCTGCAACCAATAAACAACATCAGCACCACAACACCAAACAAAAGAAATTTAGTTACACCAATATCACTGAGGTGTTCAACAATAGATAACTACATACCAACAACAATTTGATCAAGAATAACTAGATACTCTACAATTTCCATGTCAGGCACAACTGATTGAACATGAAAACCAATCTTCTCACCAGCCTCAACAAGATCAATAACATCATCGGTAATCACAGGTAACTCAACAACAAGCACAATTTTCTCTATAGGTTTTATGTCAGACTCCACTAACTGAGCACCAAAACCAAATTCGCATACCTCTTCAACCTTTGAACTGTCACAAGAAACCTTGTCAACATATCTTCTCTTATGAACTAGTCTACGAACTGACCAAACAACTTTCCTCTGGATTGGCATGCTCCAACTCTGGTAAGATTTAAAAAGCTCAACAATACTTTCTCTCACAAGGTTCTTAACTCAGTTCTCCATGCGGTTCAGCAAATCCACTTCCAATCGAGAAAACCTCTTAGAAATCACATCACCAAGGTCTAATCCTCTCAGAGACATCTCCAAAGATCTTTGAAAACCTTCTGCAACAAAGCCTAACACCGACCACCTTGTGACAACCTCCAAGTTGTATGCAAGTCAGATCACAACCTACCACCTTGCATGAACAACTAGGGCATGATTTCACAAGTTTAATGTCACAGATCTACAACTTAGATTGTGCACAATCTCTTCACCAACAAGATCAACTTCACAAGATCAACCTTGCTAGGTCAACCTTCTGCTCCAAAAAGATCAAACTCTCACTCTGATACCACCTGGTGCAGTCAAGGTTAGAGAATCCAATTAAGGATGGTCCAAACTTGTAGCCAACACTAGCACAGTGGAATTACACAAGAACAAAACCAAATCTGAAAGAAAATAGATGTCTTTATTCATCAACTAACTAATTACATGCAATGTTTTGGGTTGTACGGCCTTCCTGGTTACGGCCAATTACAAAGCAAGAAACAGTCCTACAAGATCACATAGGATCCAACACACTTCTCCTCAGCTAGCCTAGGTCTGCAACACAACAGGACACTGGTAGGCACTCCAAGAAAGATCTAAACCCATACTTGAACTTCCAAGCAATCTTTCTACTACCTAATCCCGCAAGCTACTAACTCTGCTAGAGATAATTTGAACTCCAGATCGATCCCTTCATAGATCCAAACATCTGCTACTGCCTAAAAAACTACCCATACCTCCTTAAATACTAATCCAAGCCACAAGTCAACTTTACAAATAATTAAATCCCAAAAGCCAGTCGGCTTCCAAATATACAAATATTAAATGCTAAATATTAGTCAGCTCACAAACAACTCCACCAATATTTAATTCACCAAGTCAGCCTCCAGATCCACATAAGAGAATGTAACATGTCAGATCTAGGTCCCATCACATCCAATGGTCAATCCATAACTCAAGGAACATGACCCAAATTAAATGCATCAGTCGGCCAAGCCGAATCTCCAAGAACAACTGTCGGTAAGCCAAACTACCAAGCATCAGGAAATAAACTGAGCATCCACACCAAGTGAGCTCTCCAAGCATTACTAAGCACCAACAATGTTGACTGAGCACCACAGACATTGCCAAGCACCAGAAGTGCCAAGTCTCCTTCAATGACCGAGCTCCCTTCAGCGATCGAGTCCTCCAACGACTGAGCCACTTCAACAACTAAGAAAAAGGCATGAACACTGAGACATCATCAGTAATAGAGTATCGAGAAACAAACCACCAAGTCACTGAGTGACCAACATCAACCGAGATCCACCAGAACTTCCAACTGAGAATCACCACCAAGACCACCGAGCTCCATCGGTGAAGCCTAACAAACTTCGATTGAGAATCACCATCAAAGACTGAGAAACTTTAGTCTTCTACTGAGATTACTAGCCAAGTAACTGAACATCACCAGACAGTTATCGAGACTGCCAGAATCTTCAAGCACCAAGCAAGAAGCCAGGATGCCACTACATCAAATTACAATCAAGAAGTAATTCTGCAAGATCAACTAGATCCAACACAACTCCAGCTAGTTCAGTTCTGAAAACTATCAGCAACTGATGGAAACCCTAAGGTAGATCTAAACTTGAGCTCGCAAGCCTCCAAGAAATCTCCTTATCTCCAAGCCTCAACCACTAGCTCTTCTATTATAACTATCAAATAATAATCTGATCTGCAAGATCTCATAGGATCTTTTCCACAACTTCACTTATCTAATTCCTAAGATCTACCCTTTGAACTTCCCATCTAATGCCCTAGATCCAATCTCTCAAAAAAACTATCCAAACACCCCATAAATACTAATCATCAGCCACAAGTCGGCTAGATGAAACAATTAA
Organism: Chamaecyparis obtusa; assembly: GCA_027943335.1. NCBI lineage: Eukaryota > Viridiplantae > Streptophyta > Pinopsida > Cupressales > Cupressaceae > Chamaecyparis > Chamaecyparis obtusa. The sequence continues at coordinate 11,690 of BSBK01013257.1, forward strand.
CTCCTACCAAACAAATATTAAATGCAATACAGGTAGGCTCTCAAATAGCCTTACAATTATTAAATTCAACATGTCAGCCTCCAAATCCACATAGGAGAATGCAACAATAGCTACCAATAATAAATGCACAAATTTAGCCAACCAAATCTTCAAGAACTCTAGTCGATAAACCAGAACTACCGAGCACCAGAGAAACAACCGAGCACCAGTAAAACAACTGACCAAGCCAAGCAACACCAAGCAACACAAGCATTATCGAGCACTAGTTCTACTGAGCACAAGAAGTCTCACCGAGTTCCTTCAGCCATCGAGCTTCCTTCAATAACTGAGACCATCAGTTAAGGCTACAATCGAGTAACAGTGGCCAAATAGCACACCACCATGTAGATTCATCGAGGACCCAAGAATGCCCCTGCATGAACAATTGTTAGAAAGTAATAGTGAAAATGATCTGTATATGAAAACTAACTTTGCCTGATTTCAGATCTGATATGTACTTAGTTGTTATCACCTTGATTGTATTGATCTCTTCTTTGAATATGCTTGGTAGCCTTCTGATGTAATATTGATTCAATCCTTGAATACTCTATCAATGCTTTAAATTCACAACCCATTCTGATCTTCATATGTCTCTATATGCGAATACTTCATGTGTAGTCCTTGATAAAATGACATCTTGATAGTTCTTATACCAAAATGATTTGACCTAATTAGGTTTATGACATCATCTATAAAACCTAAGATCTACGATCCAAATGAATAACTTAAAACATCATCACATAGGGATTGTTAGGGATTTTTCTTGTAGGGTCAAACTTGGCAAAATTATAGGCTAGATTCTCAATTAAGAGGGCCTCCAAGTTTGCAAGAAAAGCCTAATTGATGAGGATTGGATAAGATCCTCCTTCTGCTTCAAGCTCCACAGGAGTCAGGCGGGTATTGCCTATAAATAGGTTACTTATTTCAAGTAATCTTTTGATTAGTGGATAAGGTCTTCACTACTATGCTATCTAGGCTTCAGATTATTTAAACAAAAGATCACTTTGTAGACTGTTGAGAATCTCTTGATACAGAGCTTGACAATAGAAAATATAAATGTGATAGCATAGACAATGGGATAAGGATGTAAATCCTTCTTCTTTTTATGAGTTCAACTCAAGGAAGGTTAACCTTTGATTCTCTTTTCAAGGAATCAACAAACTAAACTATATCACCTAGATATAATCCTTTCACAGTATGCTTGAAATTAGAAACAGAAAAGAACTGGTAATGAAATTTTATGTTTGATGACTTAAAGATAAAAGCATTACAAATAGCCAACCAGTGTCTATTCTTGGGCAAGGAGTCAAAAGATGTAATCCATGGGTTATAAATCAAACAAAATACTACAGAATGCCTAATATACTATATGCAATCCAGACAGAGTGCCTTACAAACTATCCTCTCACTTCCAAATTGTTGCATCAAATCCTTCAATAATGCCTACTCTCTAAAACCATTTATGAAATTTAATTCTCTCCTTGAGAGAAACTCACAAATGATTGAACAAACTACCTTGTAGTTGGTATGTTTTCAGATGCCTTACAAATAAAACATACAAGAGCATCAACAAAATGCAAAGAGACATAACAACAAAGAATAGGGACTGCACTGTATTCTATTAAAATATTCTTGCTTCAATACATTAATAATAGAAAACTCAAAGCACAGACAAGATTGAGAAATTTGTCTTGCAGAAATACATTCAGAAAACCATCTGGAAGCCTACTGTAAAATCTTCTGAGTGAGAGGGTAGAACCAGTCTGAAACCCTTCAACAGAACAAAAGAAGAAACAAGAATAGGAACCCCTACAACTAAGAAGAGAAAAGAATAAAAAGAAGAAGAAGAAACCCTAAAATCTATACTTGACCAACTCCTGTCCATTCTGCAATCGAATCTCATAGCCTTCTCTCTTCTCTGAAAATCTGATCTTCTCGGGCATCTCCAAAATCTGATAAATTTGTCCTTTTTTGCATAAAATCTGCTCATCTACTGGAAATTTGATTTCTTTGTCCTTTGCTCTTCCTTGGAATGTGATTTAGTCCTCTATACCCTCTTTTCCTATCACCATGCAATTCTGATTCATTCTTCCCGCCGGATTTGCAAAATCAATCAATTTTGGAAAAAGAAAAATCTCCCCAAAATCTGGTCGCGGATTTAAAATCCTTTACTGCTCTTAGCAACTTGATTTGATCTAATTCTAACTACCATCATTGCATCCGTCATCTTCTAGTGTTTCTGAAAACATATTATACTATCATATTCTAATAAAAAATGAATCTCCCAGACATTTTCCCATGAACAGCTCTGTCATTAAAAAAATTCAAAATTTCTCCAAAGTATGAACTTTATAACTTTTTAAATCTTTTAAAACTTTTAAAATCTGCACATGCCACCAGAACTTGCCACTTGTCATCTTCTCATTTGCTACTCGGACTAACCCATCTTTAACCTCAGTCCATCTGGAGATCTGGAGACTACATAAATCTCTAAGTCTCTGAAGCATTTCCTTAACCATGGTTTCATTTAGAGACTTGGAGAAATCTCTTTAGTCTCTAGATCTCTGAATAGCCATCTGGAGATTTGGAGACTAGTCTCCAAATCTCATAATGATTTCCTCTCTTTATATTTCTTTATAAGATTTGGAGACTTTCTTTAGTCTCTAGATCTCTGAATCCGCATTTGGAGATCTAGAGACTTGGAGATTTGGAGACTAAGTCTCCAAGTCTCTAGATAATTATTTGGAGATCTGGAGACTTGGAGATTTGGAGACTAAGTCTCCAAGTCTCTAAATAATTATTTGGAGATCTGGACACTTGGAGATTTGGAGACTAAGTCTCCAAGTCTCTAGATAATTATCTAGAGATCTGGAGACTTGGAGATTTGGAGACTAAGTCTCCAAATCTTAGAATGAGCTTTTTCCTTTGTGAGACTTAGAGACTAAGTAACATGTGTCCTTTTTTCTGTAAAACATTTTTTGGGCCCACATGCACAAAAAATGAGGTGGACGCACAAGCCTGGGCAAGCATAGCTTTCAGCACTTTGATTTACTTCATATATTTGGAGAGTTTCATATAAACACTTTAAATTTTGAAATTGGGAGCAATGTGGGACTAAGCTTTATGAAGCAATGCTGATTTTTTATGGCTGCTAGTACTCAGAGAACCATAACTTTTTATTTTCAAACTAGGTTTTTCTATAAAAAAATTGTGTACAATGCACACATGGTCATCTCAAACATAAGTAAAATTCAGCTTGACCTAGTTTGTATTTTTTGAGTTATGATAAAAAATGTGACTGGAAATCTGAACAATGCACAAGTGCATGACAACAACAAATCACCAACTTTGAGAGGATTGAAACCTAATCAAACGGATTTGAAATGACTTGAAAATTGGAACATAGGTTCTTTGATATGCATACTAAATATGCTCAAAGTGGTGAGTCATGAAACATTCCTAGACACAAGACATTCAAAGGCAAACTGGGCCATAGTACTCTGTTTGACACTTAGGCAGAATTGTGCAATTTGACACTTGCTCAAAATGGGACTTCACCAAATGATTCAGGATGATAAAATAACATCATAGAATGCATGCATATGCTGAATGGAGTGTGTTAAACACTTGGGACACCTCATAGGCTTCAAAATGATAGCCGGGTACATATGCATGAAAAGCATTTAAATGGCTTCAAATTGCAAAATTTTAACATGGTACTCAAAACCCATGTTGCATTTTTGAGTACCATCAGGGATCATCAATCATTTTAAGATTACATCTGCATTTAATCTTTACCTTGATCTTTGTAAGGCATTTTCTAGCTCGGTGTAAACCATTTGCCTTGTAGTTTGTGCCATTACAAACTTGTATGTCATTCTTGTATTTCTCGGCATACACTGCATTCATCACCAGGTAATTTAATGACGCTTGGTATATATGAATACTTAGTTATAACTATACTTGGTGCTCAGTAACCATCTGGCTCAATGTGAGTGGTTGGTCAAGACTGTGCTCAGTTACTATGTTATTCTACCTTGTGTGTTGATTGAATAGCCTATTTTATTCCTTTACCAACTGTATGTGTGACACTAATGACAACATATAACTAAAATTCTCCACCTTTGGCATTAGTGACAAAAACACATACGTATGCCTTAAGCAAAATTTCAAAACCTCAAAACTGAATACTCAAAATTGCAAAATCCCCCAGTCTATGTGCCTCGATATGTATACATATTTTATCCCTTATCTTCTTCCTTGTAAGAATAAATATCTTCCCCCTATTTTTGTAATAATGCCAAAAATTGTATATACTTACAACTTATCAAAAAAATTTGAATGGGTTTTCTGCAAGTTGGCGAAGAGGTTTTCTGATTCCTCTTTCAAACTATCTAAGGAAAGTTTCTCCAGACCAACTTGTGCATGCATGTCAAATATATGATCTATGAAAGATATCTCAGGATTAGCTACCAAATATTTAGCTTTCTTTACATGCTTCAACATCACCTCAATATGTGGTAACAACTCTACTTGAAGCTCGGTTGTCTGATCCTATATTTTGTCCACTTCTCTTCTTAGCTCATTCCTTAACCCATGTATATGCTTTACTTTTGTATAATGTTCTTTGAATGCATTGGGGTTTGTTTGCAATATTTTTGCACTCTTCTGAAGATCATCATCTAATTGCTTGAACTGTTTGGTTATCTCTGTAGTGAAGAGTTCAGTAGTGCAAATCTTTTTCAAAGTGGTGATTATCTGTTGAATGATAAGTTCAATTTCATGTATGGTTTTAGATAATTTCACCTTATTTATTTCCATTGCTTGGCTTATTTTCTCTGTAATCTTGAATTGGATTTTGGATTCATCTCTCTCCTCAATTTTCTTTTCAGCATCAATGTTTGGAGAGTTGATGTATCTTGTTAGAGTTGTAAGTTGGTCAATGAGGGGAGTTTCCCCATCAACATTGACATCAAGTACAACCTATAGTAAAATCTCTCTAACACCTTCTAATAATTGTTTATATTTTATCTCTTGTCTCATCTTCTCCTGAGGTTCTTTCCTTGTGCAAAGTTCTCCATATCTTCTTAGAGCTTCAAGGTTTAAGGTTCTTTGGACGCATGCAAGTATTTCAATGACTTCCTCTAAAGTAACCGGACCTTTACCATTTTTCTTATTCTTTTTCTTCTTATGTTTTCTTGATATAAGAGATTGTCCATATAGTACTAGAGCTTTCATCTCTGGATTAGACTTTGTTTTCTCGGCAGAGACACTTTCCTCCTTATCTTTCCCTTTTTCTATACCCTCAGTCTAAGGTCCTTAGGCTTCTAGTCTTGTACCTATTATAGAATCATCTACATTTATTTCAATTTTTGCTCCTTTATCTTCTACCACTTTTCTTTTAGGCTCGGTGGTCTCCTTGTTATCTTCATCACCCCATTCTTCAGTAGTGTCTTTTTGTTGCTCAAGTGTATTCTCCTTGAGTTTCTCTTGAGTAGCAATATCTATGGTTTGCACCTAAATAGGTAAGTTACCTAGTATTAATACTATATCAGCCTCAGTAGTTTTATCTTCCTCGGTGTTCTCTGCAACAAGAGTAATATCTTCATCTTCTTTTACCTTATCGTCAGGATCTCCTTTAGTGATGTCTTTAATTATTACTTCATCTTTTCTAGTGATAAATAACCAATTGGGAGTATTCTCTTTTTATTCCTCAATGTAGCCAATATGATAGAAATCTTCTTCATATGTCTCATATTCTAGCTTCTCAGTGTCAGATATATGTATAGGCTCTTTAGTTGGCCTCTGTGTAGTAAGATCAATGTCATCTTTATGTACACCTTTTCATTTTCCCTTGATACCTTTCTTGGGGATAACTGGTAGTGTAGTTTGTTCTTCCCTAGCCTTGGACTTCAAAATATTAGTCCATAAATATTTACTATCTTCGTCAACTTCTTCAAGTTTCCCCTGTAGTACATTTAGTGCTCTTCCTTTCATAAAAAAATTGTTGGCATATTGTTTCATCAAATCTTCAATCTCAATAACTAATAGATTGGGCATTGCCAAAATTAGATATCTTTCTCTCATCTTCTTCTCGATATGAAAGGCATAAGTCCATCTTGTTGATACCTTCTCATAGAGGTCTTTGGGAATATAACTTTAAAATTCATCTAGTATTCTTTTAAACCATATCATCATGTTGATGATTGCTTCCTCTAGTTTTTCTTGGTCCTTGGTAGACATATGTACATACCAATTCATTTTAGGGTGAGCTAGTCTACCTGTTTCCTTTATGTTATTTACCATCTCATCAATTGATTGAGCTTTATTCACAACTAATTTGAATTAAATAGTATCCTCCTCTTTAGATTCAATTTCATCCTTACCTCTTATCAACTTTCTCCTCTTTTTAGGTAGCTTGATGGATGTTTGAGTACCTCTCTTCTTTTGGTAAGTATTTGTCAGTGTTAGCCTTGTGACTTTTACAACTCCACATTTCAAAGGTGGGGAAACACCTATAGAGGTTCTTGTCCTCTCTCAAGTGGGGGGTCTCAACATGTTTCCTCTTTCTTTTCCTTCATCGGTGCAACTTGAATTTCTTTACCGAACTCGGTCTCTTCTTCATGCTTTCTATTACCGATCAGTAGTTGTTCCTTGATTGCTTCTTCAACTAGATTCTCTGCTTCTTCATCATCACTGAATTGTTTAGTCAAAGTGTCCATCATTTTCTTTGATTTTCTTCCCACTTTTACTCTGACTAAATCCATTTTGATTCTCATCTTAGCTTCCTCATAGGTTTCAAACCTAGTTGCCTTCTTGTCTTTGGGCTCGGCCAAAAGTTCCTTTATTGACCTAGAGGCTCGATCAATATCAAGTTCATAACTGATAGGGGTAAGCATGAAGTCCTTGGTTCAACTTCCTTTATATGAGTGGAGTCGATGTCCACTAGAAAAAAAATATCTTCTAAGATTGTCCTACTAATTTTGTAGGTATCCAGCTTCTTTTGTGTATTATTTCTTTGAATTTACCAAAGTAATCATCCATTATAACTTGAAAATTAGGATCTAAACTCTTTATGAACTCACCAATTTGTATGATGACCAATTTGTCAACATCCCATTGTACATTGCCGACTGAGGGAAATAAATTTTTTAGATAGAAAAAGATACAAACAAGTAGTGAAACAAACTTACATGTGTTGGTCTTTGCAACATGAATAGTCCTTATGTTTTCTTCAAGTTTCTTCATCATTAGCTTGGTGAGGTCTAATTGTAAACCTTTCTTAACAATCTTATATGATATGCCAACTGCTCCACATAGAACACTATTTGGTCTACTAGATAGAAATACTTTATAAGAAATTTCATATGCTCCAAATCTAGTTTCAGGATCGGTGATTGTATTTATCCTCATACCTCTACCATCACACTCGACTCCTGTTAGTTTTTCTATCTCATTCCTTGATGGGTGCCTTAGGGATTTTTATTTGTCACTTTTTGGATACTCGGTGACCATGTGAATAATGTCTTTAGTGATTTTAATCAGTTCATCCAACCATATCTTTCCATCATGTACTCGGCTGAGATGTACTACCCTAATCCATTATGTCTTGAAATCCTTCAGGAAGTGAAGGGCATTAGTCAAACCCTTAATCTCCAGGTGTTTATGATCATCCTTCAACTTTTTGTCCTTTCACAACTCTTAGTATATGGATTGCAGCTCAAAATCTCCTATTTCACTAATCTTCCAATGAATATATGACTAGATGTCTTGGATCAATAAAACCCTAGGTGATATGCTCGAGAATGTGACTTTATCATTAACCTATGATGCAACCTTGGGGTGTAGTTTGTACCTTGGTTCTTCATAGGTCATGGACTTTATCAGTTTGACCTTCTTCTCACTATCGTTGTTGGATTTAATAGACTTTGATGAGGATTCCATCATTTTCAAAAAAATTAGGGCTTCATGAAAACTATATGTAAATGGCTCGGTTAGCTGAAAACTTACTTGAGTTGGTCTCAAACTGCTCATGATCTCCTCAAATCATTGTGAATATCTCAGATTCACTTTCCTCCAATCTTTCTCAGATCACTCTAGTTTTCTCTGGTTTTCTATGTGAAGAAATGAGTTGACTTCCCTACATATTTATACCCAAAAATATTTTCCCACATAAATTTTTATAATAAATACTTCACCTACTACATCTTAGTTAACAATAAGTCATTTGATTATCTCCTTTGACACTTTTTCTTGGTGAACACTAACATTTCTCAATTGACTCTTCAATTCCCAAAGGATTTCAAGACAGAATGGATTAGGGTAGTACAAATTAAAAATTAACCCAAGTTGTATCATACCAAGTGTAAGAATTACCTTTCCTTCTCAGTTGATAGGTGTTATTCTATCTCTTTGGTTTCCATACTTGTTTGATTTTTGTCCTACATTCTTATGATATATGTCCATTATTTTTGCAAGTAGGACAATGCTTTTCCATATAGTGTCTCTTAGGTGACTTATTCAACTTTGATCTACACTCACGTGCTTGATGTCCATACTTGTTTCAATTATAACAATAACCATCAAATTTAAGAGTAGATTTTAGAATACCTTTTTCTTTTCTTTTGTAAACATTTGATGTGTGGCGTAGTTTTCCACAATGATAGCATGAGAGATTCTTTGGTTTTGGATTTGCATAGGCATTCTTTTTTTCAACTTGTTTTGATGACTCTCCCTACTCAATATAACCTAAATCGATAGTGTTGTCCAGTCTACTCTGAATATTTAAGAATTCATCCATCCTTTTGGTACTTTCTTCAATTTTCTTTATCATCTCATTATGTTGTTGTTGCATCTTCACTTCATTCTTTAGTCTTCCATTCTCTTCTCTAATTTCACCAATATCTTCCAATTTTATAGCAAGTTCACTATTTACTAGGTTGACTTCCTAAATCATGACAACCATCTAATCAAATATTTTAAAGTGATGCATGGTAAGCCTTAGTATTTCAGATCCTTTTTCTTCTAACTTTTTAGTCATTTGTCTCCTATCTTCAATAGCCAAATTTCTTTATGGTTCATCCTGCCTTGCATTGTTCATGACATCAATTATTCTTACCATTTGAGTCTTGTCCAATTTTCAGTCCTTTCACTTTTTCTCTAAGGTGTTGATTCTTTTCTAACGGTTTGAATATAGTTCCTTCAAATGCATCAGATATGCTTCCAGATCCTTTAGAAAATTCTTCTATCTCTTCTTCTTGATAGTTAGTCTCATTGTGCTGAAATGTCAATTCCTTTCTTTTGATCAGTGACTCTCTCAGTTTTTCTCTGGAATCATTAAGTTGTTCCATGAGAATCTGCATCTCCAATTTCTAATTTTCAATAGCCTTATCAAGCTTATGCATTTCCATATTTAATATATTTTCTCTTCACTAATTAAACTTCCTCAAAAAGAGATCTATCTCTGATACCAAATGTTAGAATTATGTGGAAAGGTGAGTTACTGAGAGGGGAGGAGTAAATTAGTAACCCTAAAAACCTTTTTAGCCCTTCAAACTTAAAGATAAGTTCTTTTTTACTGATTGTAGTATTTATTGTCTCTATGCAGTCATTAACATAATTGAAATGTAAATACTTCTAATCTAATCATATAAGCATACATGAAACTTCATACACATAACACTATGATTTTGGTATCACAGAAACCCTTATTAGAAGGTAAAAACTATGGTGGGGATGACACCCACAAAGCTTCACTAAATCTAGTAATAAATTTTGTCAGATAAGGATACAATGTTTGATCACTTTTGATGATCTTACTCTATTAGGAGTAACAATTAAGATCTATGAGGATCTACTTGTTTAGAGGATTTAAACAACACAATTAAGTGTGTACTTGGTTAAGAGATTTACAAAAATAATTGTTAGGTCTACTCTGTTAAGAGATTTAAGGTCTACCACAATTGTTAGAAAGTAATAGTAAAATTGATCTATATATGACAACTAACTTTGCTTGATTTCAGATCTAATATGTACATAGTTGTTATCACTTTGATGTGATTGATCTCTTCTCTGAATACTACTAGGTATCCTTCTAATGTAATACTGATTCAATCCTTGAATGCTATGTCAATGCTTTAACTTCACAAATATGTCTGGTCTTTAGGTGTTTGTATATGTGGCTACTTCATGTGTGGTCCTTGAGAAAATGACATCTTGATAGTTCTCATACCAAAAATGATTTGACGTAATGAGGGTTATGGAATCATCTAGAAAACCTAAGATCTATGATCCAAATGAATAACCTAAAACATCATTACATAGGGATAATTAATCATTTTAGAATTACACCTGCCTTTAATCTTTACCTCAATCTTTGTAAACCATTTTCTAGCTCAGTGTAAACTATTTGCCTTGTATTGTGTGCCATTACAAAATTATATGTCATTATTGTATTTCTTGTTATACTTTGTATTCATCACTTGGTAATTTATTGATGCTCGGTATATATGAATGCTTAGTTATAACTTTTCTTAGTGCTTGGTAACCATCTGTCTCAATGTCGGTGCTTGGTCAAGACTATGCTCGATTACTATGTTATTCTTCCTTGTGTTTTGCTCGGTGTCTATGATTTTTGTGTTGACCGACTAACCTATTGGATTCCTTTACTGACTATATGTGTGATAATAATGACAACATATAACTAACAATGTCAAGTTGGCAAGATGAAAAAATTAAGTTTCTTAAGCATGTATTACTCATCTAATGGTATATTTTAATTAGTTCATATTGATCTCTATCTCCCTATGAGAATACAAAGTTATTATGGTGATCAATATTTCATTTTCTTTATTGATGACTACTCAAGAATGATTTCAGTAATGTTTCTAAGAAAGGTACAATTGAAAAAAGGTACAAATAGAACTCCCTATGAATTTTGGTATGGGCATACACCTAATGTTAGCTAGTTTAATTTTTTTTGGAAGTAGGTGTTATATTCTAAAAGATGCAAGGAATAGAAAGCTTGATTCTAAAGGATATGAAGGTATATTCCTAGGATAATCCACAAAGAGAAAAACATATAAATGTTTGAATAAGGCTACTAACAAAATTGTGGAAAGTGAAAATGAAAGGATTAATGAGTTTGCTGAAATAAATGAAGAAAATAGCAAAAAGGAACCAGAAGATTATGAAAGATTTATATATGTACATGAAGGAATTTCTAGTACTTTAACTAAGCTACAAGAAGAAATTGAGGAACTAGTTGAGCCTCCACAAAGAGAAGAATATGTTGAAGAACAAAGAACCGAGCTAGTGCTAGAAAAATATGTCATAAGGAACCACTCACCGATAAAAATAATTGGAGACAAGAATACAAGAGTCATGATAAGAAGTAAGTTAAGAGATAACACGTGTCTAATTTTTTAATTTGAGCCTAGATTAGTCAAGGATGCACTTGAAAATGAAGATTGGATAAATTCAATGAAAGAAGAGATTGATCAAAATGAAAAGAAAAATACTTGGTCACTGGTACCAAGAGCTGATGACAAGAATGTTATTGGTACAAAGTGGATGTTTTAGGAATAAACTAAATGAAAATGGAGATATAATAAGGAATAAAGATTGGTTTGCAAAGGCTATGCACAAGAAGAAGGTATTGACTATAGTGAGACATTTTCCTTTGTTTCTAGACTAGAAGGTGTGAGAATTTTACTTGCATATGTTGCTTATAAAGGTTTCAAAGTTTATCAAATGGATGTTAAGTCTACATTTTTTAATAGAATTCTTGAAGAAGAAGTTTACATTGAACAACCTGAAGGATTTGTGGAAAATTATACAAGGACATGGTATGCAAACTACACAAGGCACTGTATGGTTTGAAGAAAGCACCCTAAGTATGACCACGTATGAAAGATTACATTCATATTTAATCAATATTGGATTTCAAAGAACAAGTGATAACAATAATTTGTATCTAAAATGTGATAGTAATGAGAATATTTTGATTTCTATAATATTTGTTGATGATATTATATTTGGAGGAAATGAGTCAATATGTAAATCATTTGCTGATGAGATGAGAAAGGAATTTGAGATGTCCATGATAGGATAGATAAAATTATTTATTGGACTAAAAATTCAACAAGTTAGAGATGGGATACATCACACAGTCATGGTATATCAAGGATATCCTAAAGACATTTGGTATGGAAGAATCAAAACTGGTTGGTACACTGATGGCTACTCGTTGCAAATTTTCAAAGGAAGATGAGATCAAGGAAGTAAATGAAACACTCAACCAATCAATGATTGGTAAGCTATAGTATGTTGTACACATCATACCTGATATTGCTCATGCTATAGGTATTGTTGCTAAATTTTCTTCCAATGAAATGGAAACACACATGTTTGTAGTAAAAAAAATATTTAGATATTGGAAATAGACTAAAGATTTCGGTCCACTATACAAGAAAGGAGCAGATTTTGATCTAAAGGTGTACACTGATAGTGATTGGGATAGAGACATAGATGATAGGAAAATAACAAGTGGAGGAGATTTATTTTTAGGAGAAAGATTAGTGGCATGGCTAAGCAAGAAATAGAGTTTTATTTCATAGTCTACTACTAAGGCTAAGTATGTAGTAGTAGCTATGAATTGTTCAGACATTGTGTGGATCAAATAGGTACTTGAACGTATGGAAGAGGAGATTACTTATCGAATTACTATTTAAAATGATAATAAAAGTGCTATCAATATATCAAAGAATCTGGTGACGCATTCAAAGACAAAGCACATTTCTATCAAGTATCATTACTTGAGAGAATAAGTTCAAGACAAGCATGTGATATTAGAGTATGTAAATTCAAAGGAGAAAATAGAAGATATATTTACCAAGCCACTACCAAAGGATGATTTTGAGTATCTCAGAGGTAAATTAGGGTTTCTTCCCCTATCCAATATTCAGTAAGGTAATATGCATGCTGCATCAATTCAAGCATTTATTAATATATCTATTTTGTGAGTTGATCCTAGTGTTCACTCTTTGGGTGATGCTTGAAGTTGTGAAAAAGGTTCATGTATGCAATGAGAAATCCATACATGTTAAGGTATGATTCAATTCCTGAACAAAATTTTTAGGAGTATGTGTCTTTGACATTGTGGTCAAAGAGGTAGAATATGATATTGAAGAACTATTGATGATTACAAAGATAGAGGGAGAATATGTAATTGATTACAGAGGGAGACCAAGAAAAGGAGAAAGAAGAAGATAAATCTTAGAGGGAGTAAAGGAAAAAGACAAGTCAATAAGTGTTTCCATCATCAATTAATAGTGAATGTCACCATCAATGCCAAAGAGGGATATTTTTACTATAACTGATGGTGATAATGGTAAAGATTGACAATGATCAGAGGTGTAAAGGATTGTAGAAGGACTATATCAGTTATTATCTTGTCATTGATGTCAAGCAATTGATTTCTAATTTATATTGAGTTTCCATATCATTCAGAGTATGATATAAGTTGAATAAAGTTAAGGAAGAAGAGGAAGAGAAATATTTTGAAATTGAAGAACTTAATTGGGTTGCTAATACAGATCAGACTATGATAAGGTTATGTTGATATAATTGTTTTCTACTAAACATTTGATTATATCAAGTCAATAAACAAGATGAGTCAAGTCAATAAAAAAAATATTTTGGTTACCAAGAAGGAAAAAGTCATTTGATAAAGAGAAAGGAAGTCAAGATACCGAGTAGAAGGTTTCAGTTATAGAGCAAAGTAAACAAAATTTTGGTTAAAGAAAGAGAGATAGCCACAGAGAAAGGAATAGAAATTAAATACAAGGATCATAATGATATTTAATGTTGATCTATGATAATCTAAAAGATTTCAAGGATGAAGAAGAGTTAGTTTAGGGGATCTATGATCAGGAAAATTCAAGGTGATGTCTATGATATAAATATAAGAAGAAAAAAGAGAAGGTACAAGGTCTAAGAAAGTTCAAGCTCTAAGGTTATGATAAAATGCTTTACCGAGCTCTAAATTCATTGAATTAGTCTATGATGATGATTGGATGATTGAAATTAATCAAAGGAAAATGTAGTAAAGGATATTAAGAAGAAAAACAAAGTCTATATAAAGGATGAAATTATATGAAGAAATAACTAGAAATTTAGAAGGGTTGTTGAGTCATCAACTGATGAAGTGAAGTAGAAAAAGGTTATATTCTGAGTGAGAAAGTTGAGATTGATGAAGTGTTGAAGCCAATAGAAAGTGAAGGAGTAAAGTGAAGAAAAAGAGTGCACAAGGGATCTGATTAAGAAAAAGGTATATGAAGATTTATAGATGAATTTATATACTATTTCTTATTAATATTTGTAACACAAAAATCCCTCAATCAAGTGGACTTAACAGTCATTGTAAATCCTTGCAAGAGGTAAAATTATAGAAGAGTGTTTGAAGACCTTTAACCAAGCCACTCCTAATAGGGTGAAGATCCTAACAGATCTAAGGCAAATCCCCTAATAGGGTCATATTTAAAAATGTGCACTATAAATTTTTTCACCATATTGGATTTTAACTGAGCATACTTCATAAGAGCATTTCTTTAGTGGGTGGAAATTCCCATAGTGTTTTTTCCCAAATTGTGTTTCCATGTTGAAAACCGGTATTATACATGTTTGAATAATTACTGTGAAAGTTATTACTAGTTGATAAAGTTAATTTACTATTATCGATTACTTTAGAAGTTTGTCTGACGAACTTGACATTGAGTTGAGTTAGAGAAAGTTTTAAAGGTACAAAGAATCAAGGATTAATGATTCACCCTCCCCCCTCTCTATAATACAATAAAGGATATGGGAAGATCATCATTAGAACACACTAGGAAGGGTAGTGGAGTAGTGGAGTAGGGGATTTTCAGGGAGACAAAGGAGAAAGTGCAGATTTTGGGATGTAAGGACCCAAAATAGATGAAGGAAATAGTGGACTTAGGGTAGTGGACTTTGGGATAGAAGGATCCAAAATGGAGTTGGAAGATGGAGGATTGAAGGATTTATGAGTGAAGTAAGCTTGTGAATTAGCAAGGTTGGATGTCAA
The DNA here is from genome assembly GCA_027943335.1 of Chamaecyparis obtusa. Classification (NCBI taxonomy): domain Eukaryota; kingdom Viridiplantae; phylum Streptophyta; class Pinopsida; order Cupressales; family Cupressaceae; genus Chamaecyparis; species Chamaecyparis obtusa. Next base: position 26,829 of record BSBK01013257.1, read on the forward strand.
TTTGGATTTTTCTTTAAAATGCATTTCTTTGATGAGTAGCTTGGGAATCCAAATGATTTTTTATGTTTCCTTTTTTCACCTTTGTGGACTTTTGAATTTTTCTTACATTTGGATCATATTTTTCTTTTCTTTAACATGTCTTTTAGAAGAAACATGTTGATCCTTATATTATTGTGGATTTTTGGCTATATGAATTTTATCTTTGGCGTTGAATTTTCTTCCATTATCCATGGTATGGGTGTATGAGGATGAATGGTGTGGAAGGTTTATGGATGGAATGATGGAGAGTGAATGTTGGAAGGGATTCAAGGATGTGTGACTTTGTTGATATTTCTTAGGGATTTGAGGTGATGGCATTGTGTACTTGGATATGATGGATGGATATATGTAAGAACCCAAAATGGATAGAAGGGATGAAGGTTTTAGCATTGGGATATAAGGGTCCAAAATGGATGTAGGTGAGGAAGGGATGGAGTTTTGGATATAAGGGCCCAAAATAGATGTGGATATGGAAGGAATGGAGTTGTGGATATATGATCCCAAAATGGCGATGGAATATGGGGAATAGGAACATTCTAGTTTAGATGGAGGGATTATGGATATGGAAGGAGTGGAAGGTTTACGAACAACTTGAGACATTCTTTGTTCAATGGGATATGTATTATTTTGACAAAAAGATTTGAGTCCATGGGGAGGAGATATTGGAGGAATGATAAGCTCTTAAAGGAAACCATGTTGTATAGAGGTAGAGGAACCAAGATCATGTATATGGGATTCATGAATGGATTGGATAGGTGTGATGGGATCTTGTGGAGGATTAGGATCACAAGGGGAATTAGGGGGAATAATATGATCTTGAGATGGATTGGAATCATAGCATGGATATGAAGGGGTACTTTGATCTTGACTTTGGATATTATTATGTGGTGGAGTGGAGGGGATGGTAGGATCTTGAGATGGAAGACTATTGTAGAATGGAGTGGAGGGAATGGAGCTGCGAGATGGGATAATTTGATCTTGACATGAAGGGATATTAGTGGAAGTGGAATGGATGATTGGATCTTGAGATGGAGGGCTATCAAAAAATGTAGTAAGGGGATGGAATCATGGGATGGAGCTATTTGACCTCTACATGGAGGGGAATTAGTAGAAGTGGATGTTAAACCTCAGGATCGAAAGGTATCATTGGATAAGTTGGAAGAATTGTCTTGATCTTGATTAGGAATGAGATCATGAGGTGGATCAAGAGGGATAAGTGGATCTTGAGATGGAGTAATGCTTTAATCTAAAGGGGAATAAGAATCCATTCTAGAAAAATTTTGGACAAGGTCTTGACATATATGGACTTGTGAGGATAATGCAATGGAGGGGTTGGGATATTCAACTTCAATCTCGCCTTTGTTAATAAGTTCTTGGACAAAAATTTTAAACTTTAAACACTTCTTGATATCATGACCCTTTTTGTGATGATAATCATGGTATTTATTTTTCTTATACCAAGTAGGTTTGGGTTGAATCTCATCAAATTAAATAGTGTGTGGAAACACCATTATGTTAGGGTCAACAAGTTGATGGAATATGACATCAAAAGGGTCCACAAGAGGAGTTTTTTGTGTAGATTTGGGTGATTGTGAAAGCTTTGGTAGGTAGGAATGATGTTTGTTTTGGAGGATTAGGATTTTTTGGAGGTTGAGGCTTAGGTAGGGAACTGGGATGATGGTTTTGGACACCAAGCATAAAGTGTAGGAGATTATGTCAAGGATTGGGATTAAATAGAAGATGAGGATTATGGATTGGGATAAATGCAAGAGGACATATTTCTTAAAAGGTTTTCTTTTGAACCCCATTTTGTAAACTAAGGATACTATTTTTAAGCTCTTCCATTTATTGGGAAAGGTTAAGCATGTGAGAGGAATCATGCGAGCGATGGAGGGAGTCATGTGTGGATGGAGGATAATGAGGCAAATTTCCATTGTCAAAGGTAGAGGAAGAATAAGGAATGTTATATGGAATGGGATTAGATATGATGTGTTGAGGATTAGTTTGGTAAGTGGGTTGGATTGGAGGTATAGTTTGCAGATTAGGATTTGGTACTTTAAAGTCCTCAACTATTTTGTGAAAAAAATCCATATTCATGATGGTTTGAAGGAGGGCTTTATGGATTTGAATTAGAATATGTTGCAGAGGATGAACTTAGAACTAGTAGCTAGGCCTTACATATTGAATAAATATTGGTTTTCCTTGTGTTGGTGATTCTGTGCTTTCATGTTTACATCTGTTATGAATATTTGATGTGGTTATTTGATATATCAAATGTTTATATTGTTATAATTTTTTATAAGTTTACCGAAAAAAGTAAAAAATTATAAAGTGTGTGGGAATAATTGATTCACCCCCCTCTCAATTATTTTTCATGTTTAATAGCTAGTAGTTATTTTTAATTAATCTCCCCAACTCAATAAACCACTAGTAAAGTGAGGTGGAATTGCACCACTCAACCCTTGACATTCCATAAATATTAAGGGTTGAAAATATCAGATGTCCTATACATTTTGATGAAACTATCACACAAACTAAATCAAACTTCATTTGTGTATCATCCTCTCCTAGATTGAGTGATAGTATTTTTTGAACATGATCACCATGACTTTGATCTCACCTCAAAACTAGAAGACTAAAAATTTAGACATTATATTCACACATTTTGATTCACCATACTATAAGGATCATTCTCTTCTATACATACTTATGAAGGTCAATGGAAATATCATCATATGTGTTATAGTTGATCTATCCTATAGAGCGGATGAAATTATACACAAGGTCCTCCTCATGAGTGGGCTACATTGGAAAATGTATGATGATTACAAGGATAACATTTGAATATATCATAGACTCTCTATTCTATCTATGGTGTCTAACACCTTGATCCTCTTTATAGGACCAAAATTACTATCCATAATAGTCATTTCCATCTTTGAGCCAAACCTCTTCCATGTGAAACTAGGTAATTGAAGGCAAGTTTCTATGGTGGTGATCCCATTAGTTGTTTGGAAATTATTGAAGTTATTCCACAAGAGTACTATGCACATGATATAAGATACTAGGAAACATCCCTTGGTGTCCTATGGGGGATTCCTTCTAGATCATTTTTGGATTTCTCTACTAGGGGCCTTTCTACCCCTAAAATAGTTATTATTTAAAGTGTATAATAAGTATAATATTAGGTAACTAAACAAATGATTAGTACTATATATAGAACTTGTGGCCCTTACCATTTTTTTAGGTATCCTTCAACTTTTTATCCTTCATCTTTGGGGGCTAAGGGAAAGCATGTTCCTCAAGAAAAACCTCTTCGTTCATTGAAGATGATAGTCTCCAATAATGCCTCGTGCTCCTATAATTGCACCTAGCATAAATAATGGAAAGGTATTTTCTCTATCAAAGTATAATACCCATCATTGTAGATATCCCTTACCTTGATATAGATGAAAAGGGTAAGAAATCATTGTGTTCTCACTCCACCTTTGATACATGTATCTTTTCATCTAAGGATATCCCACATTCCTCCAACTACTTCTAGAGGAAAATGAGAAAAACCATCTACAATTAAGCCCACTCTTGTTCTTCTCTATTGGTTATGGCATGATATCCTCTCTTGTAAATATATTTCGTATCATTAAATCTAATATTTTGACATATAAGTGGTTACCAAATTTAAGATAGAAGATAAGAATTAATGCCAAAATGCTTACACCATTAAAATTTGTTGTTTACTCCAATTGTAGAATGTCTCTCAATACTAATAAAAAATAATATTAAATCTTAATAATAAATATAACTCATGCACTTATACATATTTTTTTAAGAATGCTATCAACTTCTTATACTTACAAAATTTTGAGCTATTTTATTTACTCTAAATTTATTTAATATTACTTGAAATTTATTCCATTTACAATATACATGGAAACATAGATTTTGTGTTAGTTATTTTTTAAATTTTTTTTCATTTTTAAATCCAGTGAAAACTTTAGTGGCAATTATTCACCATTTGGCGAATGTCTCATGTCGGTGAGCCCCGATTTGGCAAATATATTGGCCATATGGGATTGACCATATCGCAACACATTTATTAAAATTGGGGCCAATGCCTGGGCCCATTGCCCATCAGTTTATCTAATTTTGTCCATTTCTTTCCCATTATCACCAATGGCATATAATTTTTGGGCACGATATATTTTAAACATTCGCTTATAATTTCAAAGCAGCCCCAAATGGATGGCCTATATTCGCCAATAGTTATATATATATATATATATATATATATATATATATATATATATATATATAATTAGGCGGCCCCAAATTTTCTAGGCATTTTATGGATGTGTGTCTCAAACCTATGGATTTTCACCAACTTTATTAATCATACCAAGGTATTGGACGACCCATAATCACCTAGGAAATAACACAAGACATGTTATAATTATGTGGGCTTCACCAAATATTTGGAAACCTAACACCTCCCACCCAATTCACCAAAAAAGGATTAGTATAAATACATTCATAGATTAGTGTTATTGTACACAATTTGGATCAGTTCAATTTGATCGATAGAAAAGTTTAGACTGTTGAGTCTTGACTGCTTTGGCGAGTCACGATTGTAATTGAATTTGAGGCAAAGGTAAGTGATTATTATTCTACAACTATGTAAATTTGAGTTTATTCTTATTTAGTGGGGACCAGTTAGTGAACAATGGTGACCTTAGACATGATTTAAGGCTCAATGAATCATATTTATATATATTATAGTTCTATTGTCACTTCTTCAACAAGTAAACATTTTTTTTTTCACTGGTAGGCTAGTAGCCTTTATTTTGTTGAATAATCAAGATGACGAACAAGCATAAGGGTAAGGATCTGACATATGGGGAAAGCCAAGAGAGGCCAACAAAATGAAGAACCTTATCATTGTACTTTGGTCATGGTGTTGGAAATGTTTTTGGCCAAAATCGGGAAGCTACTTCATCACAAGAAGATTTTCAAGATTCATAACCTGAACCTAAATGACATATTGAAGAAGTTAGCGAACCTAATATCTCAGATCATGATGAACTTGAAGAAGATTTTTAGTTAAATACCTAGAGTAGCCATAATGATATAATTGACTTGGATGAGACTAACAATGTCAGAGAAGATGATGGTGCGGGGAAGAAGAAAAGAAAATACAAATCAAAGAATGATAGAGAATTAAAAAAAGATCGGATGTGGGATCTGTCGAGGAATTTTCAAGTAGAATGGGTGTCAAAGTATCCATTCATTAAACCAGTGGACAATCCAATTGAAGGGGAGCCTGCGGTAGAATGTAGATGTAAGATTTTTAGCCAGATAAATAAGAAGGAAAATAGGTTGCAACTAAAAATTGACATCATAGAGAAGCATATGGGTAAATTTTATGAAAAGAAAATCATAGATGGAGTTCAAAAATTGGTGATAAGATGGAAAACAAAAGATAAATCTCAACATGTTAGGAATGTAGAATTATATGAATTTCAGCATAATATAAAGATGAAGCTTGGTGAAGTTAAAGGCTCTATTGAAGCTTGTTTTGGACAAGAATTGGAAGTAGAACTAATGGGAAAAGTTGTTCAGTTAAGTGTTGTGTTTAATATTTTGAGTAGAGGGCATCCTATGATAGACTGCCCATCATTGAGTGCTTTATTACACTTTCTAAAAGTTTGTAACTATCCTAACAGTCACTGGTCAGTAAATAGTGGATGGGAATGGGCAAGTTGTCTTGCCGAGGTTGAAAAAAATGATTTGAAGGCAAAAATTAAAGAATCAAATTTTATTGCATTGTCTTTAGACAAGGTTACAATAGTAGACAATACTTCCTGGGTATGCATGCATCTTTATACTATACATAATTTTATTCACCAACCTTATCTACACGTTGTTGCTAAAATGAAGGCTAATGTGACAACGAAAAGTTTATTTGAACTAGTAAAGAGTTATCTAATTGAATATGGAGGTATAAATGACATGATGATTAACAAAAAGATGGTGTGTGTTGGAGCGGATAGAGCTTCAGCAATGCAAGGCCATAGGGGTGGTCTTCACACAAAGATATAATCTTTTTGTGCACCCTACATTACTCCCATTCACTACATGGCCCATAAAATGAATCGAGCTTTTGGAGTTGTCAGCAACCATGCTCCAGTACAAAAAAATTGAAGTTTTAATCAAACAGCTCTACCAATACTTATGTTGAAGTCCAAAGTGATTGACGGAATTTCAACACTTTACTGAAGGACTAACCAATTTTATGATACCAGATGGAGCTCTTTGGATGGACCAGCACATCGAGTTTTTTCATAATATCAATCATTGATTAGTCTAATGAACTCAAGTCATGACAAAGCAGGGCAACTAAAATTTCCTATGCTGGTGGAAATGTTAAGTAATGTAGAGACACTCTTAATATTAGCAGGTCTTCTCCCCATGCTTGAGGAAATGAGAAATTTAATGAAAAAGGCCCAGCAAAGAGCTATGTATATTGCAGAATATGTTGCATTGCATAAATTGACATGTGTGATGCTTGATAATCTCTATCGATTATGTGTTGATGATGTAAAATTTTCTAGCTGGCTGAAAATCATAGATTTGGACAATCCTGATAACATTTTAAAAATCAGTGCAAATGGGGAGTTATGTGCAAAAGTTCACAAAGTTGAGATACCAATGCACTACTTTGCTAGGATCGAGTCTGAGGAACCAGGAAAGAACCCCAGGAGGCAAGTATCAAGTATTAAAAGGGAAGACTTTACCAAGATCGTTGAGTCTATTATAGCTTCTGTGAAGCACATTGCCTTTGATCTTTTCGTACAGATTAGAGAAAGATTCCCTCCGGTCAAACTACTTGAATCCATGGCTATTGTATTTCATCAATATTGGAGTCTAAACAGTCTGAAATATTTTAAAACTAAGCTACTAACTTTGATAGATCATTTTTGCAAAACCAAAGAGTTAAATTGAGTAACTTTAAATGGAATTTTAGATGCAAATCATTTGAGAGAGCAATCAGGTCATTTTTCACTAACAATGAGGGAACAATATAATATTATGCAGAACCCTCACGAAGAAGGATCGGTATCAAGGCTTTGGAAAAATCTAGTTGAGAGCGAAATGTTGATTGATTCAATATCAAAATATTTCAAGCTTGTTGATTTATGTCTTAAAGTCAAAGCTAATAAACAAACTAGATAAGAATCTGGAAAATTGCTTGAGACTCTATACATCCACGTATGAAGTCAATAATTTTCCTTATGAAAGGGTACTGCAATTGTGGAGGAATAAATGTCAAAGAAGAGGGTTGGGCAATATTTCAAACCATAGTGGGACTGTGAATGCTAGAGACAATGATGTCATTATCTCATGTACTCGTACTGGTACTACTAGTGGTGAACATTAGTTAAGACGAGGTATGCAGAGTGAAGAAAAAATATCAAATAACCAAGGAAGCTATGAAGTTGATGGTGATGAATCTGATGATCTCAATAATGATATGATGTGGCAGCTTGAAGTTGAACCATTGTAGAAGTAGCAAGTCCTGGGTATTTATTAAACTTTTTCGTGAAGTCTATTATTAGTTTCTGTATCTCATCATCAATCATGCATAATAGCATATTCCAATGTCAATAACATGAATGTGGTTGATAATGTCATCAAGATTCAAGATTCAATTCCACAATTAATAATGGTTTTCATTTGCATTATTCAACTCATATGGTACAATTCTTGTAGATTTTTCATTATTGTTTTGACAACATAGCAATTCATATGTTACAATTCTTAGAAATACTGATTCTCATTAATTTAATTACAAATATGATACAATGTAACAATTCATTCATTAATACTAGTAAGAACACAACTCTTTGATTATGTTTATAAAAGTCAATGACTCAATACCTATTGGCAATTTGGCACATTGCCCAATTTCAATTTCATTACCCTAAGCCAATGACCCTGAATTCCCTTTTATAGAAACAAGGGAGAAACAACAGCTTCAAGTCAATTTGCCTAATGTGAAGTCTCAAAATCTAAATCAGTAAGACAACTACAAGTCTACAACATCTCTACAATTGTAGTTGTACACTTTTGCATTTGACAAGCCGATTTAGTAAATTAGCATTGGCAATGGCATCTGCAAGACTACAACATTGATCCTGTTCAAAAAACAAAGTTCAAACTTGTTACTTTAAACTTAATTCTAGTATTTAGGATAATATCAAAGGTATATGCTAAAGATATAGAGATGATTGAAACTGAAAGTACTTTCACATACTATAATTGATGAGATGAAGATGATTTTGTCAGTTTCTTTAGTATGCTCCATTCTTCATCTATTGGAAGGGAAAAATTTGTGATGTTATAGTAAATGACCTACAACCTCATTAGCTATCCATACTTGGAAGAGTGAGTTGAAAGCAATGTTCCTTCCATTACTGCATTCAAATTTGTCAATGTTTTGATGCAGTTTGTAATGCCTTCATGAGTTTTGTCCTGAGGAATCTTTCCTAAATCAGATGTCATTGTGTCCTCTATCTTTTTTTTGTAAGCTTCTCTTTCAATGAAACTCGTTGATGAGTAATCAGGACTAGGACTCGGCAAACCAAGAGATATCAATTTGGTTGTTTTACTATTCATCTTGGCGATTTTTTGCCCGAATAAGCCAAGAGTTTCGTCTGCTTTTGTTAGTTTCTAACATTTTTGAAAGACATAGTTCACCTTTATTGTTGCACCAACACGGTCCCGAATTCTCTTGCTTGCCAAATGCCTGTCACTATTTGTGTTGTTTTCTTGCATAATTTGCTTTGTAGTTTTCTATCTCTAACAAAAAAAATTGTTCTTCTTAATGTGCTCTTTCAGCGTCCCAAAAACATCTCTAAGACTTTCATTCAGTTCAAACCAATCACACAACCTATCACCATACATCTTTATTTTCCCCTAGAATAATTATTTTATTTGGTTGACTATATTATTTACATGGTCATTCAAGTTGTTTTCATAATTTTTAATTGTATTATTTTCTTTCTTTAGGTCTTCTCTCATTTTTGAGAACTGGTGTTCACTATGTTGTTTTATTTGCTCTACTTTCTCTTCCCAGTGTTTTTCTTTCTCTTCCTAGTATTTTGTTTTTACCCTCTCATTCTCCAATTCTTTCTTTAAGTTATTGTTTGCCTATCCCACATTCTCCAAGTTTTTGTATAAACTTAATGAAGAGGCTTTTTCATCCTCAAGTTTTTTTTTTGCTCTATTCCAATTTTTCCCTCAGAGATTTCAGTTCTATGTCAATATGTTCTTGTTGTCCAATTTTGTCTTTAGAGGATGAATTTTTTTATCCTTCTCTCTAATTCTTTGCTCCCATTTTCTACTGCTTTCTCATTTGCCTTTACATTTTCCAGGTTTGCCTTTAACTTATTTATTGTTCCCTAAAGCTTTCCTTTCTCTCTCTCCAACTTCATCACTGAACTGTAGACCACTTGGTTGGTCATTTTTGACACATTTATCTTGTCCACATTTTTAATTTTGGATAAATCCATTTGGAGGGTCCTAACTTGAAATTCAGATGGATCTAACTGACTCTCCGGTGGATTATGTTATCTCTAGCTAGGGGCATAACAACCATGAATTTCATCATATCTTTATTTGGGTCATGTGAGAAATAACCTATTGGACGCAGGTTCTGCATCATCAGCTACAACAACTGCTTCCATCTTCAATCTCTTACTTTTTTGTTTGTTCCTATTTTTTTATTGTTCATAGTTAGTTACAAAATCATTGTAATGAAAATTAGGGTTTTCTGACACAATTGAATGTTTGAATAGTGAAATAGCACTTGCACTGATGTACGAGCTTCCACCTATGTTTCCTATGGTTCTCCTAATTTCACCATGGGGATTACCAACACCCTATCCCATTACAAGTGGAGTTTGTGGACTATTCTGAGGGTTTTGTCCAGAAGGTTGGGCAATTGCTAGACTCATAGTCACCATTGTCATTGTTGTACTAATACTTGTCATAACCTTTTGCTTCTTTACATTGCCTTGATCTCTAGGAACCATTATTTTCATGTCCACATATAATGTCCTTTTCAGACCACTAGTTATAGTTGTACCCATGATATCCATAGTTGTGGGAGTGTCAATTGATTCAGATTGAATCTGAGTGCTTGGAACAACTAGAACAAATGAAATTGATTGAGTTGATGAATATGATGAATGAAATCCAAGCCTAAGGCCTAGTTTCTCACCATGTTTTGGTGGAGCTAGTGGGTCAGGTACAGACCAAATCCCTTGTCGACTGGGACCCAGACCGCCAGAACCTGGGTAGCCCATTTTCTCTATAATATCTGCCCCTTTGGTATATTGAACTTTTACGGACACATCAACTCCTCTACTAATTGAATATACTTTACTGGATGAGTGATTCACACTGGATGTGGTATTCACAAAATCCTAGTCATAGTCATCATCATCGCTGTGATATGCTTCATTTGGATGCTCCTTATTCCATAATTCACTAAACATTGTATCCTCTTCCATGTCATAAAGATCCGCAAAGGTCTTTGGCTCACCGAGATTCTTCCTCATTTCCCTAAAAATAGAAATTTTGGTTCGAATCCATTTATCATCCATAGATTCATTCATTAGCTCTTTTGGAATAGATATTTTAGATGGTTGAGCCACTTTCTGGTAGAAATTAGATGATGTCATGGCCTGCACTTTTCCTTTCTATTTGTGTAATGCCATAATTTGTGATGACAATTCCTGTATTGACATATTATTTTCAGCAACATATTTCTCCATCTCTTTTTTGACCTTGTCCTAGGACTCCATGTTTTGAAAATTTTCAATCAATGGCATACTTTCATGTTGACATTTTCTTGCAGAGTTCCCATTCTCTCTAAGCTTTGTTCCAATTATGTTGAGTGGATCATATTGCCAGTGACTATCAACATCAAAGAGAAAAATTAAAAAAAGGCTTGTGCTACTTTATTTCCTCTTCTCTCAAATGTGAACCCTCCAAATGAGAAAGGAAAGGAAGGAAATATCATTTTCTTTTGCTGACCATTAAAGAGTACATCTATTCTCTCCATCTGCCATACATATTCCAATGCAAATACCCTCTTTGTTACATGTATTGGAAGTTTGTAGGGTTCTACCACTGAACCGTAAAACCTTAACATAGTGTACTCTTCCATTAAGTACCAGTCAACCAATTGTATTTGACTTTCAAGTTGAATGCAATTTCTACAAGTAACATGCAATCTAGGCATTGGAGTGCCTGTAATTTTATGGTACATTGGTGCCAAAAAGAAGTCTAAAAAATTTTTGTAGTTCCTTTTGTTATCAATCATCCTTATCTAAGGTGTCCACTCATATATTAGATGTTGGCTGATGCAGAGCCCTCCACTATCACCTTAAGTAGACTAATTCAACTCAAGGATTCAACAATATAACTTGGAATCAACCCAAGGAATCAGTCCTACTCAAGGATCAAATGGAGTTCTCTAACTTGGTAAGACCCTCCCACACACCATGCTCATGAGTTCATTATCTCAATTCCTCAATCCAATCTAATCAGACTTCAAATACCCTCCTGGGTTACCTAGTACACTTAGTGTCCCTAGTGCCTCCAACATAGCAAATCTCCAACTAGGCTTCTCACACTGACCCTATCACCTTGGCTCATCTTATCATGTCATATCTACCATGATCCAACTCTCCATCCACTCCAAACAATCCATCTTTCATCATTCTTCACTATAGCCCTTCTAGGCCTGCCTAGTAGCCCTATCTAGACAAAAATTTGCAAATTCCATGAAAAGTTTCCAAACACCCTGGTAAGTTGGTTACCTTTCCAAATACCCTTTTTAGATTTATTAAACCCATCTTAAACTTAGACCTTCATTCCTTGACTAGTGAACCTTTCTACTACTGATTGCTCTCTTTCCTAAGCCTAATTAGCCCCCCTTATCAAAGCAACCCTATACTCCACTACTCTCCAAGACTCTATGACCTTAAAAATTCTTATATTAGGATTCCAAACCACAAATTTTCTATTTTTTTTGGTCACACTACTCACCCAACTCCCAAGCCATTAAACCCTTGTTCCTAGAGTCATAAATCTAGGGCTTTGTAGCAAAAGCCCTTCCCTGTAACACATAGGTTCAAATATGGTTCAAACACTCTCCAATACATCCCCTTAGATCATATCACTCATCTTTTACCCTTTCCAACCATTCAATCACTCCCAGCCATGACTGGTGTTCTTCAAGTTTCCCCTTCACTGGTTTTTACCAGGATTTTCCTGTTCTTTATCCACTAGCATCATTTCCTACAGTCAAAATGACATATAGTATATACAATACATATTGGCATCTCCCACCAAACCATAGTGAATATAGTGGTGGGAGTGCCTTACATCTTGTGGGGGTTTCAACCCTTTAGTCACTGACTGTTCCTACAATGCCAGGCCTGTCTATACACCAGTTGCTTCCTTTGTGTTTACAAACAACAAAATGCTAAAGTATTGGTATGAAAAAATAAAACAATGCTATGTAAAAGTGTCAACATTAACTCCAAGCTAAGATCACATTATATTTGTTCAAATCAATGCACTGTTGTTGGGACTATACCCACAGGATAGTGACCTTCAGATTTGCAAAAAATTACCTTTTTACTGTTTAGAAACATTACAAATTCATTTCATTGCATATCAATGATGATCTTCCCCTCTAATCATGTGAAATCACCCCTAAAACAACCTCCACACTGCAAGAAACCGATGCCAACCTCTAACTAACTCCCCTAACTATCTGCAACAGTCAAAACTAACTGTTAACAACATAAACAAGCAAAATTGTTGTTAAGTTGACAACACAAGTTGTCAACTTGACAACTCAACCTCCAAGACCCCTTAACAATGTCTAAAAGGTTTTAATGACAACCTTTAAAATAGAACTAACTCATCAACTCCTACTACTAACCCCTACTAACTTCAATGAAGCCCTATTTGGCTTATATTGCCAATATAGGCAATTTACAATATTGTGCAGTCTTAGGACTCTTGACAACATTTAGAGGTTTTCATAACCTTGTTACATCTTTTAAGACCTTTAAAGGCCCCTTGCCCAATCCCCTAATGTAGGATCAATCTACTAGCTTTCCTAGTGACCCCCAGGTACCTTGTAGGCTTATCATTGCCTTTTAAGGTTTACATTTATTATTTTGATTAAAATGATCCATAGATGATCAACATAACATTTGAAGACCATGAGAATTCTTATTACATGTTTTAATGACCCTTGAAGGCCATTTGTCTTCAATACCTCCCAAGGATCCATTAGTGACCCCATTGCTCTTCCTGCCTCTTGGATTTGACCTTGGTGCTCCTGCACCATACTCCTCAACTTTGAAAATGTTCCAAGTCCTCTTGGAATGTTCTACAAAACAAACTTGTTCAAATAGAGCTTCATGCCCTTTCATACCTCTTGTACACTTGTACTTAGTTCCTTGTTGCTCCATGCTTGCTTGTCTTTGTGAATGTCTTGTGACTATACTTTCTTCCTTGCCATGCTTCTCCATGCTTGATTCTTTTTGTCCACACTGATTATCCATGTTTTCATACACCTTTTGAAAGTATATACCCTATACCTTTCTTCTACACCTACATTTCTTCTTCATGTGCTTTGGATTTAGTGACCAAATCATTATACAGAAAAGGACATAGGATAGCCCTACCATTATTGGGCTTTGACACAACCTTGTCAACTCCACCATGCTAGAAATCTGTACCACAGTAGGATACACCTACAACACAAACAAACTTAGTACCAAAAAACATAGTAATATCTTCATACTAGTATAGGCTGCCCCTATACACATGTTTGAACTAATCTCCTCATGACTCTTCATCCTTCTCATGCTGTCTTCATCTTCAGATTCTTCATACTTAGATACCTCTACCTTTGTCAACAACTTCTTAACATTATTATGCCATCTTTCTTGGCCTTTCTTATTGTCTATCTTATCATTCTCCTTCATGGTTGTCCTTGTGAAATTTTTTGCCTAATCTCCAATGGACATAGAATAGTACCTATTAGTATCATGCCTTCTTCATCAAGCTTTGCTTCTTCCTCTTTTTCTTCATCAGAAAATTCATTCCTTACCTCTATTTTGCATCTTTGAACCTCTCTACCATGAGATTCATTCATCTCCTTGCAACCGATCTGCTGCAACCTTTCCTCTTGTCTTTTAGATGGACCACATATCTTGATTTCATCCATGATGGCTACTTGCTCCAAAGCACCATCACTCCTCTTCAGCATTTTCTCTTTGCCTTCATGTTTCTTACACCTTAGGAACTCTCTTCTTCCCATCAACCATGTCCTTGACATTCCCCATGCCATCTTATCATCCTATGATGAACTCATAACAAACTCTTTTCCATTCTTTTTAATAACATAACTATTCTTGCTGCCGTCATACAAGGATCTAACATCAACTTGCCATACTCTACCCAAAATTACATGACAATCACCAAAAGGCATAATATCACATAGGATAGTATCACAATATGAACCAATACTTAAAGAAATATATGCTTGTTCTTTGACATCAACCCACTAATCATTATTCATTCCATACACTCTATAAGGTGTACCATGTGCTATGTTATCAATATTCAACTTAGAAATTATTTCATCTGAAACAAGATTAGTGAGAGTACCACTAGAAACAACAACCTTGCATACCTTACCCTTGAATTTGCATTGTGTCATGAATATGGATGAACTTTGAATGTACTTTACATCTTCATTATCTTCCATGATGACCATTGTACCTGCTATTCAATCTTCCTATACTCAGCAACCTCTAATCCCACCTTCAATCCAAGATCTATCAACAAAGAGTCACCACCTTGGAACACTCTCGGAGGATGATTCAAATCTCAGGGTTCAACAAAGGACTCTTGGTCTTCAAAATCTTAGATCTTCACCCCAAACCAGATCTTTTACTGTGCTCTAATACCACTTGATCCAAAGCCCTCCACTATCACCTTAAGTAGACTAATTCAACTCAAGGATTCAACAATATAACTTGGAATCAACCCAAGGAATCAATCCTACTCAAGGATCAAATGGAGTTCTATAACTTGGTAAGACCCTCCCACACACCATGCCCATGATTTCATTATCTCAATTCCTCAATCCAATCTAATCAAACTTCAAATACCCTCCTGGGTTACCTAGTACACCTAGTGTCCCTAGTGCCTCCAACATAGCAGATCTCCAACTAGGCTTCTCAAACTAATCCTATCACCTTGGATCATCTTATCATGGCCTATATACCATGATCCAACTCTCCATCCACTCCAAACAATCCATATTTCATCACTCTTCACTATAGCCCTTCTAGGCCTGCCTAGTAGCCCTGTCTAGACAAAAATTTGCAAATTCCATGAAAATTTTCCAAACACCTTGGTAAGTTGGTTACCTTTCCAAATACCCTTTTTGGAGTTATTAAACCCATCTTAAACTTAGACCTTCATTCCTTTATTGGTGAACCTTTCTACTGTTGATTGCTCTCTTTCCTGGGCCTAATTAGCCCCCCTTATCAAAGCAACCCTATACTCCACTACTCTCCAAGACTCTATGACCTTAAAAATTCTTATATTAGGATTCAAAACCACAAATTTTCTATTTTTTTGGGTCACACTACTCACCCAAATCCCAAACCATTAAACCCTTGTTCCTAGAGTCGTAAATCTAGGGCTTTGTAGAAAATGCCCTTCCCTACAACACACAGGTTCAAATATAGTTCAAACACTCTCCAATACATCCCCTTAGATCATATCACTCATCTTTTACCCTTTCCAACCATTCAATCACTCCTAGCCATGACTGGTGTTCTTCAAGTGTCCCCTTCACTGGTTTTTACCAGGCTTTTCCTGTTCTTTATGCACTGGCATCATTTCCTATAGTCAAAATTACATATAATATATACAATACATATTGGCATCTCAAAAAAAACCATAGTTAGTATAGTGGTGGGAGTTCCTTACATCTTATGGGGGTTTTAACCCTTTATTCATTGATTGTTCCTACAGTGTCAAGCCTATCTATACACCAGTTGCTTCCTTTGTGTTTACAAACAACAAAATGCTAAAGTATTGGTATGAACAAATAAAAAAATTCTATGTAAACATGTCTACATTAACTCCAAGCCAAGATCACATTATATTTGTTCAAATCAATGCACTATTGTTGGGACTGTACCCATGGGACAGTGACCTTCAGATTTGCAGAAAATTACCTTTTTATTGTTGGAAAACATTACAAATTCATTTCATTGCATATCAATGATGATCTTCCCCTCTACTCACATGAAATCACCCCTAAAACAACCTCTAGACTCCAAGAAACCGATGCCAACCTCTAACTAACTCCCCTAACTGTCTACAACAGTCAAAACTAACTGTTAACAACATAAACAAGCAAAATTGTTGTTAAGTTGACAACGCAAGTTGTCAACTCAACAACTCAACCTCCAAGACCCCTTAACAATGTCTAAAAGGTTTTAATGACAACCTTTAAAACAAAACTAACTCATCAACTCCTACTACTAACCCCTACTAACTTCAATGAAGCCCTAGTTGGCTTATATTGCCAATATAGGAAATTTACAATATTGTGCAATCTTAGGACTCTTGACAACATTTAGAGGTTTTTATAACCTTGTTACATCTTTTAAGACCTTTAAAGGCCCCTTTCCCAATCCCCTAACCTAGGATCAATCTATTAGCCTTCCTAGTGACCCCCAGGTACCTTGTAGGCTTATCATTGCCTTTTAAGGTTTACATTTAATATTTTGATTACAATGATCCATAGATGATCAACATAACATTTCAAGACCATGAGAATTCTTATTACATGTTTTAATGACCCTTGAAGGCCATTTGTCTTCAACACCTCCCAGGGTTCCATTAGTGACCCCATTGCTCTTCTTGCCTCTTGGATTTGACCTTGGTGCTCCTACACCATTGGCCTTGACTGCAAAGCTTGTTTGTCTGAAATATTGCATGATGCTTTGCTAAGAGAAGATAGCGAAAGTAGTCTTTTTTGAACTTCTCTTAATGATTAGTAATTGATCTTACATGCAATGAATAATGTTCTCAATAAAATAATATTTTACTAGTTCTTTTTCAAAATGAATATGAAAAAGCATTTCAAGAATGTTGGCACCCACTTGTTTGTTACTATCCAATCCCAAACAAAATTCTAGCAAGGAAATACTATCTTGTGCCCATGGCACAAAAATATCATAATCATAAGGAGGCTTATGATCTATTCTCGGATTAGAACCGCTTGTTATTCCTCTAATATAAGAATCTCTTTGTGTTGCATCTAATTTTTCATAATCCTTTGCTAGCTTTCTTAGGTCAATGGGCACATTTGAGTTTTGTCATTCAAACCCTAGGTTCAACAGACTAGAAAATTCACTCTCAGTTATGGACAAAATTTCATCCTGGGTATTTTTATTCACAATTGTTTTTTCTATTTTCATCATAATTTTCAACATAGACGATGACAATTTATGGGCAAGGGAATACTTGAGGTAATGCCATCAATGCCGACCCAGCAACCCATGATCCAATTTTATTTGTCGTTGCATTTATCATGGGGTTAAATGAATAAAATTTTGAACCCTTATTTGGATCCTTCCACTTGTTTTCAACTACAAATCTAATTTCCATTATTCCCTTATTTCCATGAATAACAGGATCATAAATATCATAGAATAAATTAGTGAAACCTAGTGTTTTAAGCAGATTGTGGAATTCTATTATCTGACTTGGCCTTTTACTCATAGTCTTATTCTTGATATTTGTTTGGCCCATTGTGGTAAGTTGGTAACCAGTATCACTATTTACTTGTAGGAAAATTCAAATATTTATACATAGCTACAAGCCTACAATTTATAGGGGTGATTCAAAATTAAACCCTAATAGGCTAAAAATTTTTATATAATATAAATTGTAAAGTTGTAAATCAAGAGATTTGAAAAATTTAAAATGTGAGACCTAGGTGTTTAGGATTTTAGTAGTTACCTGTTACCCTTAGTTTTTATTTTTGTAGACTATGACTGGGAAGAGAGATGAGAGACCTTTTTTCTTTCCTCAGAGCTCAATCCTCAACATAGAAATTTAGAATCCCTAACCCCTTTCTAAATTTGTAGACTACTTATACTTATAAATGAAAAATTAGATTGGAAATTGAAACTTAAAGCACCAAAATTGTACAATCTATAGTCATCACACTTGTCACTGATCATGTGAGTGGACACACACCATGACTCTAGAATGGGTTTGCAAAAATGGGTTTTCTTTTCCCTTTCGGCCTGAAATACAACTTCAGTCATTGATCTACAATCATCCAATGGTCATAATGTCAGTGTTAGTCACTATCTGGTGTGGTGGCCCCGTGGGTCCCATCAACTCACCTAGCCACCTGATGACTGACTCACCTCACAAGTCAAACATGTCATGTCATCAACAAATGACATTGTTGGTAGACCGTGCAAGACTATGAGTGGAATGTGTTATGTGTTTAGTGACACGTGTCATGATTTCAGAATGGGTTTGAAAAGATGGGGTTACTTTTCCCTTTCATCCTGAAATAAAACTTGGGTTGTTGATCTACAATCATCCAACAATCATAATGTCATTGTTAGTCATTGTCTGGGGAGTAGTGTGGTGGCCCCGTGGGTCCCATTAACTCACCTAGTCACCTGACGGCTGACTCACCTCATGAGTCAAATGTGTCATGTCATAATCAAATGGCATTGTTGGTAGACCACATGAGACTGCGAGTGGAACTTGTTACGTGTTTAGTGACACATGTCATGATTCTGGAACAAGATTGAAAAGATGGGGTTGCTTTTCCCTTTCATCCCAAAGTCCATCGTACATCATCAATATGTGCTCATCCAACAGTAGTTATTTGCAATGGACATTGTTAAATGTTATACTGTTATTTTTTCCTTTATAAATATTAATTAATAATGGATAATAAGTTAATAACATTTAAAGTTATTTAATTGAATAGTAACAATTTTAGCCAATCAAATTCAAAATGCACTATTTTTTTAATAATATGACATTTTAATAAATTTCAGAGGTCAGAGTTAAGGTTAGTGTTTAGAGATTATGGGATTTCTGTGGTCGCTAGCTCGCTAGGTCTCCCAAACACAAGTTAAAGTAATATTTTTTATTGATTATATAGTATACTTGAAGTTAAAATGATATTTTTTATTTATTATAAGTTTAACATTGATAATTATAATCACATATAATTCTCATACCTTATAATTAGAAAACCATAAATTCTTTCTCGAACCTTATTAATTCATTTGCCCTTCAAATTGATTATATAGTATACTTAAAGTTAAAATGCTATTTTTTATTGATTATAACTTTAATGTTGGTAATTATATAATCACATATAATTCTAATACATTATAATTAGAAAACCATAAATTCTTTCTCTAACCTTATTAATTCATTTGTCCTTCAAAATTCAGTAAATCTTTCATATTAAATGTACAAGTGTGTGAATTTTGATAGGTAACATTACCCAAACTTAATGTCAATACTCAGTGATAACTATAAGGCATTTCTTTTATTAACTACAACTAAATCATACATGTCTAATACACAGATAAACTAATTAAAATAGTCCAATCACAGTGACAGATAAGTCTAAGAACCATTTTTTGTACAAATTGAAATGAGCTAAAGCTTGCAAAATTTTCATTGTTTTTTTTCATAAAATCATAATTACATTGTCCACTTCCAGTACAAAGAGAAACCTATTATAAACCAAAAAACCCAAAAATGAGGTATGTTTTTATCATAAAAAACCACTAGTAGTCCACTACTAATTTTGCCTTTCGGCTCCATCTAAGTAGAATTCTGCAGAGAGGATTAATTGTGAGAATTCATCGAGCCACCCATATTACCCCACCTAAGCCTCCACTTTGTCAAGCATAAACCACTTTTAGAGAAAATCCCTAGCAATCAGGGCCCATTTCCTATGGCGCTTATACTGCCCAACATTCAGGCCCAAAAGAAAAGGTTGCATGGCCACATTCTGGCCTGGGAGGAGAAGCTTGGGTATTTCACTTGCCCAAGGGATCCCCACCCCTATTTCTATGAACATGAAAACATAAACATTGTCCCCCAAGTATTCTTCTTTAAAAACCCTCCTCACCAGCATTAACATGTCCACCTTCTCTCCACCGAGGTTGAGAAGAGATGCCAAAAAATGGGATGTAATATATGTGTTAACCCGGTGCCTATCTTCATTGTGTAGAAACTCTCTGCCCAGCACCATTTTAATAGCCTCTATTATGAAAGGCCCACCCTCCTTACAAATTGATTGTAAGGTTTCATCTAAAAAGGAACCTAGAAAGGCCTTCTGGGCCTCCTCAGATGTGCATCTAAGCCTAATTGTAGTGTCCATCTAAAACTTTAGAAAACTTAAAAATAAATTATTTGCAGAGTGCAGACTGTAGACTAATGACCTAAACAAACAAATTATC